>DWTO01003100.1:0-13001 GCA_018244755.1 Jemadia pseudognetus | reverse complement strand
TATAATAATAATATATAATAATAATATATAATAATAATATATAATAATAATATATAATAATAATATATAATAATAATGTATAATAATAATATATATTATTATTATTATATTAATGAGTTATATTTTTATAAATATTTTATATTTATAAAGATGTAACTTATATAGGATTCATGGAGTAATAGGAATGTAACATAATGTAATATCACACCTGTAATCCCCCGAAGAGGTAGACAGAGGAGGGTAATAGATACACTCCCACATCACACCAGTTACGTTTACGTCCCACTATGGAATAGATGGTGAGTCTCTTACCAAACACCGTACCTCCACATATTCAGACTCCAAGGCACTACTAGAAAATCTAAATTAGATAAATCCAATAGTGCCCGACCCGGAATTTGAATCGAGGGTCTCTCAACCAACGAGGCACTCATAGGGGAACATAATAAATAGTCAAAATAATATTTATCACTATCATCATCATCAAGACCCCAAGATAGAGACGAATTGCTAAAAGAGAATGTACGAGCAAATTAAACATTTTGTGAGGAACTGAAATACCTGTGGGGCACAATACCTATTATTTAAAACAAGTCATATCGTTATCTCATGATTAACATTTGATTTAATTATTTTTATATTATTTTTATATTGTAACCTTTTCATGGTTACATTCTCTTCTTTATTCATAGATTATATTTAATGATTACATACGGCCTTTCAGATAAATCTTTTTCTATGAATAATAATTATAGTAATTATAATATTAAGTTACAATGTATAACATTGTTGGCTCTGTAGATTGTTAGTGTCATTGAGTCTAAAATTAATCGACGTAAATAGATAGGAAAATACAGTTATCTTTCGAAACTATGACCTGAGATCATCACAGACCCGTTTCACACTTTAGCACTTCATTTTAAAGCAAAAAGATGCAATAACATTTTAAAGCAAAAAGATGCAATTAGTCAACTAAGAATGTTAACATAATTTTAGTCAAATAAGATTGAGTTTTCTACCCGTATACAAGAAGGTATCTCACTTGAATTGGCACAAAATTGTACGCCTTATATATAGATATATTGATATAAATGTATTGAAACTTGAAACATGTTGCTCAAGAATACGCTCTAGGCGCATAATTGTCATTGAGTGATGTAAACACTCTTAACTTTGGAGATAATACACAAATAGAGTAGGCGATGATCGAACTCAGTGGCGTGCTATTAGAGAGGCCTATATCCAGCAATGGGCGGGAATAAGCTGATGATGATGGTGAGTGCAGGCTACGTTTAAGCGCGTATGTAAATGTCTATATTGTATTGATAGAAAGAGAAAGAATATGTATTTGGTACCTATATGTATCTACGTAGTGACGCGCGAAGGTGCTGGCGTATTCAATTATTTACAAAGAGAAACGAGTACCAAATTTATACTCGTACATCGTCTATGGACGAAACTACTTTTGCTTGGCTCGTAATAATAATGTAATACTACTTAATGATCAATTTATAACTCCTGTTGGTTTCTTCATTGATATTTTCAATGCTAGGTCATAATTATAGTATTAAGGGTTATCAAACTGGTTAATCAATAAATGAATCTGGTGTACCATCAGCTCTATTCATTAAAACGGCTCGGATAAACATCTAATTATCGTGAACAGCATTCCCCCTTCTTATATCCATAAAAATACGCCTTTATTAATCTTAAGAAGCATCTTTGTTTAGTAATGATTAGTCATTAACTTGAATAATACTATTAATATGTAATTTAAACAATGAGATATCTTATTTAAAATGCTTATCTTTCAATTTTGAATAGTAAAATTTTTAGTCATTAATAAATTATAATATAAGTAAAAGTAATCAGTATTCTTTATGTTGTAATTTGACAATTCATGGCATGTTTGTATAATACTTTTATACAATAAGTGCATGCCAATTATACAGCTACGTTAAAATTTGTAGCTCTCAACTAGGTAATTGAAAAGATTTTGGCTATGTCCATAATGGCTATAGGGCTATAACACTGAACGTCAATCCAACAAATTTTTACTTTACTGTACGGTACAATACACTTTGACTCGATCTTGAAACGAACAACTTGTAACATTGGAGGTTCAAGCACGAGAGGCCACAGTAGCTGAAGTTAATGAGGCATAAAAATAGCATGCCCTACAAGAACATTAAGAACTTGATTTATAAAAATAAATAGCTAAAATATTAAAGTATGCTGAAAGAAATTTACTTATATATTAAGACTTAAATTAACGCACGAAAAATTATTACAGATGGCTTAGTTATATGGTGGTTTTAATTTTTTTTATCAAATAGGAACTATTGAGTTACTTTTCAACCTGTACAACTACGTATACATACTTATGGGATTTGGGTATTTCTGACCGCTTCTGTATTTTTTATCATCATAAAAATATTAACTGCAGTCGGGAAATGCTGTGTAATGCCTTAACTAAGTTCATTTTCGCTTAACAGTCCAGTATAATCTTCGTCCGTCAGTTTTTCAGTTTTGTGTGTAAACGACCTATGTTTATTTAAAAATTTGCGAAACGTAATTCAGACCTGCTCTTATTATTGTAATAATACTAAATCTTGAAAATCCATGAAGTAATAGTACCTATTCAGCTGTCTTTTGAGTTTGACAGTTCTATATAAATTTATAGTATACAACAGACTACAACAGACAGATAATGACGTCATATCATTCAACAGAAGGCCACTGTAGGCCGGAATTAGTTTATAAATAAAAAAGTCTTTAATTGTATGTATTAAACGAATGAGTCAAGCTGGAACAATCCCGATCCTATAACATCAATGTTACTTGACTTGTAAAACGATGAACAAGCGCGCAGTCTTAGTCTAAAAGTTTTGTAAGTATTTTTTTGTTGTAATTTTTAATCTTGGTTCGCTGAAATAATTAATAAAAGCCTTGAAACACAGCCTTGCCTATTGAACCGTGACAAAACGTCTCCATTGTAATCCGAATTGCAATCGACACTTTTTCATCTAAATCACGGCTAAGTGACAATACAATTCGGGCGTTCCCCTGAGACGTCTGTAAAACAACTGATTCGGTGTTTCCGTTATCTTATCTAGCCAGACTGTGTACACAAGTGTCAACTTTACGCACTTCAATGGCCAGAACATTTCAGATAGTCAACTGAACTGGTGTTGTAGCATTAAGGCTTTGTTTTAAAAGAACAGACAACATATGGAACGAAAGGAAATTACACTCAGTTTTCATAACCTTATTAAGCGAGGTAGTGTTGTGATTTGTGAAAATTTTTAATTTTGTTATTTGATATTTTCTTTGTGTGTGTGCTCCAATGTGAAGAAAACTTTAATTTCGTATTTGGAATTTTTTATTTTGTATTTATGTACAAAAAAATCTTCAGGTTGTAAGATTTTTCATTATGAATTTCACTTAATAGTGTGATATTGATTATGATACAACTTGTTTATTCAAGTTGTTTGCATATCATGGACACATTCAAATATCATTTTTGCATTATAATATTTTTCACACCTAATATCTTTATCACCTATTGATGTCTATATTTTAATTTCTCGTTTCACATGATTATTAATTGATGTAAGTTTACGATAATGTCTGAACACATAATACTCCGTAACTCAAGGAAAAATTGTTGATTAATAAATTGTTGTCGTAGCTTACTGTAGTATAGTTTTGCATTAGCCAAGCTTGTAAGTGTAGTGTAAAAAAACAAATTTTTCACTTTGCACATTATCTGACTTCTTGCTATTCTTCCAGTCTTCAGGTGTTGAATGGCTTTATGGCTTGCATCCTTAATTTCATTTATTTAAAATTATCACAAATACAAATACATTATTGCAACATAATATATAGGTTTTTGTTTAAATGGGCCCATCATATTTAGCTTGCAATTTTTGGAATAAATTTTAACATTTATTTGTGTAATGGTACTGTTGTATAAGTGTATTTGTTCAAAGGCTTTAACAATGTAATTTTTAGTTGGTTAATGCTGTAATTATTATACATACTGTAGGTAACTCACAACATTTTCCTTCATAATTTGAGCTATTGACTGTTTCCAGTGGAACTTTCATGTCCTACCTAGGATCTGGCCTTCTTGGACATATCCACTATATACAGTCTATTTTTTTATAATGCTCTATTGCTTTTATGCAAATTAATATTTAATAACTGCAACTTGATATGACTTAAAATCTATGGTACAATGTGATTAATTTTGTTTTATTGTATCAGTGTGAAGAGAAACCATTCTGATTTTCCATTCAGATGATTTTTGTGTTGTATATACAATTATAACATTTCAATAGTTCTGCCTGCTTTTAAGTACAGTAGTGTCATCAGATTTGAAAATATTTGTTCTTAAATTCATTGCTGTGGCACCCTGGCAAACCATATGAACAAAAATGTAATAAAACATATGTTACCTAACACCTGTTATCCCCGAAGAGGTAGACAGAAGAATGTAGTACACTCTCATGTTTCAATAGTTACATTTACGTCCCACTAGGGAATATGTGGCGAGGCTATTGCCATGTACCGGGCACAAATCCAAACTCTGAGCCACTACTAAAAATGTCTAAATTAGAAAAGTGCCCGACCCAGAAATCGAACCCAGAACCTCCTGATCGTTGTTGAAGTATTAATATCTTAAGGCAATTAGTTTTCATGGTAATCTATTAATACCTGTTTTCATTCCTATATATTTACTCTGCAGTTTTAAAGCCAGACTACAATGTAATATAGCACATTGTAAGGCAATTTAGTTCAACTCTGAACTAGAATATAATTAGACTAGTTCTTATCTCCTTAAGGAAAAGTATTCACAGCTATGATCAAGTTATAATAAAACAACTCCATTGCTTTATAGAAACACGAACAATAAGTAGAGATTTTATAACTTGATTATTGAACCTAACCACACACTTGTAATGTCCGTAGAGGCAGGCAGAGGAGTGTAATACACTCCCACATTTCCCCAGTTAATAACTTGGTTAACAAATCAAATATTCCAGCTGCATACTAAAATTATTAGCACCACTGAACAATTGTGAATTCTAGTCATATCCATTCCTGTGCACTCTTAGAACCAGGTCGAATGCCAGTGTTAATTTAGACCACACTCTTTATACTGGAATGCAAGAGTTTGGTGTTGTTGATACTATGATTGTGTCATTAATATTTCTAGGAGTTATATAATTACTCTGTGAAGTGATGTGTATTGGTGTGCAATTAACTTTGCATATTGAGGATAGTACTTACATATCAGTAATTATTTCTGTCTAGATGAAGAGCTATACAGCTACACGAACTACGCAATGGAAACACCAACACCAACTACAACCCCCGGGGATTACCTGCCGGGATTCTTCCAGCATCTAGACTCCTTGAATCTATGTCAAGACTCTGACTTTGATGAGAGTCTCGCAGTGCCAGAATCTCTCTCTGTCATTGATGTTGACAAAGTCGGGGGTAAAGAAGAGACTGACAATTCAGGTAAATCATTATTGTAAATTTTTGGCATGTTTATTAATCGCTGCAGTTGCAATTATCATGAATTTCTTTTCCTGAGACTGGTTGAAAATGTCCATTACAGTGAAATAAATGTCCCATGGGTATAATTGATGTAGATTATGTAATTCTTAATACCAAGTAACTAATAATAATTACGAATATAACCCATCAGGGCAGCTCTATGTCCAGCAATAGACTACAATAAGCAGATGATGACAGAATAAATACTCATGTACAAAATGTATACAGAAATGACTCTTTTATGTTATTATTTATGGTGCAGTGATATGAGTTTTTATTATTAACATTCAAATAATTTTATTCTATTAAAAAAAACTATTATTAAATTTAGCTTGCATGATAGCTATTTAGAAATCTAAATTGAATCCCTTTAGTGAGATGTATTGCATTATAACTGTTAACATATATTAGTAATCGAGCTAAATACCTGATATTAAAATAAATGAGAAAAATTATTCCATATTTGATAAAATATACAGTATGGTTTTTTCATATCAAATATAACTTTGTTAAAAAAGAATTCATAAATTAAACATATGATATAAGTACACATATGTTTTTAAATAGCTTATTAATGAAATTGCTCTTTTAAAATTTTTTATACTGCAGATATTGGTGTTATATAAAATTGTTTTTCTATTCTTATGTATGACATTTAATAATATAAGCAAAGTATTAGAGATACTGTTACTTTCTGAGAGGTGACCTGTGTTCCAACAGTGAAACAATAAAAAGGTCGAAAATAAAAAATTTGAAATAATTTACTTTCTGATAGATATTTGATACTTCGTGCTCTCTGCCTACCCTGCAAGTGACCCGGCGTGAGGATATGTATGTATCTGATAGATATATTCAAGACAGAACATTCATTTCAAATTCAACGGTATCAGTAACTGTATGCTTGTGTAAATATATTGCCAGCTACATAACAATATAGGTTTTATTTCCTTGATATTAAGGCATACAGTTGGTGTGTATCCGATAATTAATACCGTGACTAAATAAATACTGTGAAACGGATTGTTGAAAATGAATTAAGCCATTGTGTAAGATTCACATACGTAATAAAATATAATCAATTTTAAACACTTCATTGTTATAATAAACTGTTTAAGCCTCACTTAATCAAATAATTGTATAATTATAATAAAAATATTTTTAGGACATTCCAATTATTTTTAAATAAGTATTACAACTAAGCAAAATTGCACGATATATAGTGAACTCCAGAACTTAATCAGTTTAAATATTAAAACTTTTAGGTAAAACCTGTCTCTTCAAAAATTGCACTTAATGCATCAGATTATAAAAGCAAACGTAAGATTTTCGTTCTCTAGTACATAGTGCCAACACTATTATTTATTTATTAGTATTTTGTTTCACTACAGGCGTTCGATTTACGAAAATAAAAAAACTGGCTAGTGAAAAAGAGTCAACAGTCAAATACTACAAAGCGTTATATATTTAAGCGCAACCATATAGTATAAGTACCTTTTTTGTTAACGGGGAGAAACTTTCAAAAGGTACTTGGTATCCTGGGTGAGATACTGGGTTATGTGGGACTTTTACCGCATCCCCAAAAGCAAAAGGCCTCAAACCTCTGGTTCCCACGATATTACGCGCCCACACATACCGCCGTCCTTCCCATGATTACTGACTAAGCGGTTCGAGCTCACAGTCTGGCCGCCAGTAATCCCAAAAACCTGTATTCCAGTCCCAAACTGCAAGGACATAGTACATGTACCTGCTACATAAATATGTCTCAAACTATCAATTTCGTTATCAATACGATGGATAACCATTTAATGATAAATATGTGTAATGACGAAAATTTATTGCGCAACGCAATTCGTAGGCCACAAGTATGTGACACTACGAAAAGGGGTATCCATGAACAAGAAGTATGAAAGGAGTGTTGTAAGCAAGACATTAATTAATGTTCAGCGTGGCTCGCTAATGCAATTACAATTGAAATTTAATGAGACAGGTTCTTATTGCAGTGAAACTTCTTTGCTGAAGTGGTAAACGTTGTAACCTTACCAAAATTTAAGATTACTCGAGGAATAGCGCCAAAACATCGTAAACGCCATGCAGAACGCGTCAGTTACGTGTTTTATTATTACCTTTCAATTATACAAAATCACAATTGAATAATAATGCGTTTTTTCTGTTATGTGAGGACATATATACTACGCTTGATGTATACGATTTGATGACACATTTCATAGTATTTTTATTTGTTGGATCGCCCTATATTGCTTTATGCTCTGTGCACCATAATGAACGATCTCTCAGCGCGTATTTCAGCGCTTGTATACACTATTTATATATTGGATCCAAGCAAAGAAAATCGCTTTTGTAATTTCAATTAGTTCAAGTTGCACTTCTATTTCGCGTGGACTTCATGGACATTTTTTTTTTATTATTTTATCACCCCAGGCATCTTACGGGGTACACAGAGAGCTTCGAGTGACAAATATCTCTATCCTTACAAATCAGACGTTCATCAGTCCAGGAGGTATTCAATTCATCTGTATTTTTTTTTTAGTTGAAAGTATACTAAACATCAAATGCAAGGAGGATATATTGTCGGTGTAGGGATACTCATGTCTTACAAGATACTCCTCGTATTATTATAGGCAGTAAGTTGTTGACAGTTTTAACCATTAACTAACTGAATGATTAAATGATTCGCCGTGCATGATGAAATCATATTAGTGCAAACAAAAACTGCCAAATTTAAAGTTGACCCCATTACAGACGTACTTAAAAAGTATTTAAATGTATCTTCATTATCCTGTAATGCAATAATTATTTACATATTGCTTCAAAATAAACTGACCGTATATTATTAAAGTTTTGAAATGGTTTTAATTAATTACATTATAATTACATAACGCTGTGTAATCATAAATTTTCAGATTTCCCAAGCGATAAATGTGGTTAATTAAAATTAACTACTTTTTACTGTAAGCGGTTTAGAAATACTGCCTATTCAAATTGACACAACAGATACAATATAAAAAGAATATATTGGGATGGGTATACATGTATATAATATAAACATATATTACATTTCACAATGTTGTGAACTGTACATATTTCTCTAGCGGATTTCTGGCAGCTGGCTGGCATAATAAGTTTTTCTGTAATAACGTAAAAATGATTATCTACGAACCGTTCCAATATGTGCAAAATAGAACTGTAAACAAACCAATAATGTAATAATAAATGATGCCGCGTTTAATAAACGCTTGTATGAAATTTGAAGGGGCTAGGAAGCGAACATTTTGATAATACAATAACAAAGGGTAACATCGATTAGACAATACGCGTTTGTATACATACTAGTATATCGATATGTGGCAAAAGTCATTGCCGTGTCATATAAATATAGGTACACCGTGCAGAGATAGTGAGATAAGAAAATAAAAGCATAACGTAGTGATACGTCAATGTCGTTTTTATTATAAATCCGGTTATCATCGTAATCGAATGTATTATCATTCAATCTTTCATTTCAAAAACATTTCGGGAACATTCATGTACTAAAGAAATTTTATTTTTTATATAAGTTATATTATTTAAATTATATTTTATATACTAATAGAAATTTTAGACAAGTATTCGGCCTGTGTGGCATAATATGACGATTATATTATGACCTAAACTTTTCTCATTCTGATAGGGAATCTGTATCCAGAGGTGATATGCTAGATATCAGAACCAGAAATGTGTGATCCCAAGTAGAATTCCGACTTAATTAGGAATTATTCCGACTTAATTAGGAATTATTCCGACTTAATTATAATTACGTATTGTGACTTAATTAGAATTAGAAGAAGAATTACTACTGATACATACATACTTCAATATAATTACATTGTTGTGAGAATTATTCATTAATTCTTTGTGAAGCTTGCAATTTCAACAACATACTTAATATATTTTACGTTTTTTTCAGTGCCTTTAGCTACTTCAGTACCATACAAAGCCGTCCATTTGCCGCCAGTAAAATTTAACTCCGTCCACAGGAAAGTGTTCATTCCTGGAGTAGAAATAAAGGTCAGATTCATTGAGAACGAGAGGAGTGTCACGACACACCTTATTAATCCAAACCTGTGAGTATTCCATCATATTATCTCGTTTATCTTGTGGTCGAGCATTCAATCTTAATAACATATTTCATAGATATAAAAAATGTACTATCTGATAGGTAAACAAAATTCTCCGAAATCCGCGTCCGTATAGAACAAAACGTGGTGAATGTAGAAGAAACGGCCCAGGTGTGCAAGGACGGATCTGGTCTGACGATGAAATATTAATTATAGATATACAATAATCTGCCTACCTTATCGGGGATTACAGGCGTGATGTTAAGTTTACGTTTAGATAATACAGAATGAATTATAAATGGTTATGTGCCCCGGGAACAACAGGATATTTATTTATTTTATTTAAAGAGTGAAAAAACTGTTCTATGTGGTTCAATTGATTTTTCACGCGGACGAAATCGCCGGCAACAACTAACACTCCATGTTGTTTATAGCTGTGGATGATAACATTATTGTTATGAATCATTACAGTCAGTTTGTTGCATCGAAAAGATTACAATAATTTTTACAAGATAAGGTTGATTCATAGAAAAGGAATATTTTTAAGTTTCAGTATTATTTCAACATATTAATTTCAAGAACATCAGATTGGTAAACCACATTCATTACAATTAATTGGTTTGAAGTGTTTGCATATACCTCCTGTAGTTTAATATTTCTGATTCTATTAAGTTAAATATATAATGTATTGTTACCAGCAATAGACAGGGAAATATAAAGAGTCCAAGATTTCTTAGTTAAGTGTAATAATTAGGGTAAATACACAACGACTTGCGACAAGCAATAGACCTTCTTATTACAATAGGAATAAAGTTCATTAAAAGTATAATATTTCTTATGTTATGAAATATGAGTCATGCTAAGCAAGCCTAATTGGAAGCAAGAGTGATCTAATATTTTGTAATCATAATTTATGCTACACTAGTTTTGTTCATTTTTAACTTGAATAAAAATACAGAATATTCATATCTACTTACATTCCCTATTTGGAGGAATAGGGTTTGGGGAAAGGAGGTGTGGGCACCCTTGGTGAGTGAATAATGAATTTAAAAAAGATTTTTTCTATTTACATCTTACTTATGCCATGTGCAAAGATTCTCTTTTTTAGAACCTTTTTTTGTGTATTGATCATTCATCCAGTTAGTCTTTTCTTTTACAAGTATATATACATATACCTAACTTCGCACCTGTAATCCCCGAAGAGGTAGGCAGAGAAATGCAGAACACTCAAGTATATATACAATTAACAATATTACAATTAATATGGATGTTATTATTACAATTAATATACATTTTCTTTAGCAATGTGTATTCTTTAACATTGTTGTAGGCAAGGTAATTAACTGGAATAGAACCAACCAATGCAGTATGTCATCTCATTAATGCTCGCCATTGACATTTATAGGTAGACAAGTGTTTTCTGATTCACCTCAATTATACAACCATTAGCCAACTTAAGGCGAGCCAGAGTGACTAGGTCATGGTGAAACAAACTTATGGTGTTTCTCAAACAGTACAAAATTCAGTTGCGTTGTTCAACAAATTAGTACAACTTAAGTGGTCAACCATGTCGTTACATCCTTATGAGGCTTTTGCACTATATTTACAATGTACATACGAAACTATTAAGGTTTACAATCGCTTGAAGAAATTTGTGTCTGTTATACGGCTTCATGTATGTTGTTCTACATCAAAACGTTCAAATATAACCTTTGCTATTTACACCATTATTTTACAATCGTTATAGATACACCATTCAGCTACAACATGGCGATTTCACGTGGATGGTCAAGAAACGTTACAAGCACATCCTGTATCTGCATCAACAGCTGTCCTTATACAGGGCATCGCTGGACATTCCGTTCCCGACGAAAAGCCACAAGTCGAGGCGAGCGAGTTTCAAGAATACAGTGCACACAGAGGAGAAGGCGGAGAAGATCGCATTGCAGGCGGTAGCGAACAATGCGAAGAGGAAAGAGAGTAGGCCCAAGAAAAGAAAAGGCGCTTTACCTATGTTAGTAAGATCAACAAGCTTTTTCTGAGTGAAGGGCGAAAATGTTCTTTATACTTTAAATATACAGTTTACTATTTGTAACACTGAAAATATTTCTCCATAAAAATGATAATAATATTTTTCTTCAGGTTCCCAAAGAAACCCGAAGTGATGATCACGTATGAAGGCATCCAGCTTCGGATGAAACAGTTAGAGGAATACTTATTCAATCTCCTCAATATATCCATTTACAGAAACCATCATGAGACAGTTAGTATGTCATTTGCTTGATTTCTACCTATTACATATTAAGTATTAGAATAATCGCAGTGTAGCACAGTCTGCCTAGGCACAGCTAATCATCCGTAGGCAGTGTGAGACTGTGCTCCGTGATCCACAATCCACATGTCTAGTGTGCGTATTATGGGCATAACCCCTCAGGGCAGGCCTTTGTCCAGCTGTGGACACTACACTGATGATGATAATGATTATAATAATGCCCTAAAGCTAGCTGGCAGTGGTCTCTTTTTTGTTCATAGACTCCCTAGTCCCTAGATTGGCCCCTTTCCATGTCTGGAATTGCTGGAGCACTCATAATGTACTGATTGTCACAGAAAACCTAAGTTAATAATATCTTGTATATTGACAGTCTAGAGTTGGGTTCGATTTGACCTCTCATTGAAATTGTATATGCATATAATTTGACAGTTTTAAGTTTTTATTTATGGTTATTTGCCAACAAGTTCATGCAAGATATGTATATTATTACCTACAGTCTATTTATTGTAGTTGTTTATTCAAAGGCACTTTACGTTTATTTACTGACTACACATAAATCACCACAGATTAACCAGATAATAGGTAATAACTTATATGAAGCACTGCTTGTTCTAAGTATTATCACATTATGTGTATATGAAAAATGTCTTGTATCAGACAATATTTTGATTGCTTTTTCCATTTAAACATTTAAGTAATAAAGAACAGAATCCATTCTACATATCGATTTTACTACAATTATAATTCGATCAATATTGCTTTTTGATTAGAGCATTAAATTCTAAATTTTAGTTGTTTTTTCAACGATTTTTAAATTTGCTGAATGAAATTCGTATAACTGTTTTATTTTTGTATATTATAACAAATATTTTAACATCAGTTCAATATTTTAATAGGTAAATCTGGTTCTTTGTCAGTTTTTT
Source organism: Jemadia pseudognetus (assembly GCA_018244755.1). Classification (NCBI taxonomy): domain Eukaryota; kingdom Metazoa; phylum Arthropoda; class Insecta; order Lepidoptera; family Hesperiidae; genus Jemadia; species Jemadia pseudognetus. The sequence continues at coordinate 123 of DWTO01003100.1, read as the reverse complement.
TTAATGTAATATTCCAAAATAAAAAATCTGTGGATAACATGTATTTGTGTCTGTTATAGGTGAAGTTTCTAGAAGTGTCCAACCTGTCGTTCATATCGGAGTTCGGCACGAAAGGCAAGGAGG
>DWTO01003099.1:0-13002 GCA_018244755.1 Jemadia pseudognetus | reverse complement strand
ATAACATATTGCACTCGTATGGACAATACGAGTGCAATATGTTATTTTTTTTTTTCCTATATGTGTACATTCATCTTTATAATGTTCAGTGTATTAAAAGTATAAAATGCGACACGTGTTAAGCGCTCATCACTGCTAGAAACGTTTCACGTTATACACTGTGTGTCGGTGTGCGGCATACAAAGACACATGTGACGGCGCGATGTAACGCCGCGCTCGTGACGCCAAGCCGCTCGCGTTACATACTCACCACTGTTTAGTCACAATTAAACATGCGCTAATAACTTAAATATGCTCCAACTTACTCATTTTCGTACAGGTCATTTTGACGCACATATTGCAATCAGGAATTTTAGGCCCGTAAGCATAGCATTATATTATATAAAATCAAGAAGTCAGATCGTAGCATTTTCTGTTAATATTCACAAAAGTGTAGACGAAAAATGCGTTAGCGTCTGATTGAAGGATTGGCACATTTAAATGCAGTGGATCGGTCCACTTGGCATTCCTTCATAACAAATGAGTACGTACGTCAGAACTGTCAATTTCACTTCAGCCTTGAGTGAATTTATGTGTACAAATTTATATTCATACCTTTGCCATTATGCATCTAATTCGCTACTCGAATGTAGCTGAGAGCTCTAATGGCTGTGGGGCGGCGGTGTGTGGAGCGGCAGAGCTCGGCACTAAATTGCGGAATAGTGGGGTCAAGTGGGTCGGCATTCGGCGTACCGTAGACGCTAGGACGAATTGCGCGCGAGCTCGAATCAACTCACCACTGAGTTGTAGACTAGGTACTCGTAAAACAATCTGTTTACGGTTACGGTGCGTACGAACCGCGCGAAGCAGGACACCGCTCCACTAACTGTTCCGTGTCGATAGTCTCCTCGTCAATACTCGATTTAAAGAAATTCCACCGAGCTCCAGTCGACTTGGAATAGCTTCTGTATTTGAACATTAAAATTCAGAAAATTATGTTCTATTAAAGTGTTAAGATGTCTTCCTCCGTATATCTAAAACGATACACATCAGAAATCAGAAAAATCAAAACAAAAATCAGATCTTGAGCAATTTCATGACTACAAAAGAAGTGCATAAGACTATTATAAACGTGCAAAACTTTTATTTTTAATACGATCAAAATCAGTTCTGCTCTCCTAGTTGATCTGTTTGATTGGACCCTAGGTAAGTGCTCAAATCCATACGGTCGGCCCAACCGCTTGCATTTCAATAGCCATTAATTAATGGATTTGGGTCCATACGCTGCGATCGTACACTTCATCCGATAAATCTTTTCATTGTCCAATTAATCTTCACCCAATTGATATCCAGCACCGCGCGACCTCGCTACGATCGGCGGGAGCCCATGAAGAACGACCTCGTAAATAAACTAGTCGGGTCGTCTCGAAAAAACATACGTCAAGCCGTATATATGTAATAATGCGTATAAACACTCACGAACTTTTAACGTCAATCTCAACAAATTTAACAACTAGTACTCCTTGATATTAGATAGTAACCACATAATGTTGTTTGTTGCCAATAATTTGATGAATATATTAGCGAGCGTCACATTGCGCGTGTTGAGGTCGGTCCCCTAAAAAGAGAAAAGATGTGGATAAATATCGATTAATATGATGGAGGCCGGATATGAGTTTGGGTTATAATAATAATGATAAAATAAACAAGAAAAGTTGTACAAAAGTTGCGCAGTGAAATTTTAAATAAGCAATAACATGAGCAATTAATTATCTAAATAAATATAAAATAATTGCACTCCGTACTCTCTGCCTACCCCGTAAGAGACCTGGCGTGAAGATATGTATGCAATACCATAATCATAGCTCCGCATGTATTAAAAATACCAAAGGCGCAAGCAATATATAACCCCCAAGCATTCAGTAAATCGAGTTTCCGCGTAAGGTCTACACGAGTATTAGTAGTTGATAGTATTGCAATGCAATGGTGGTAGTCGACGATCACGCTTTTCCTACCTACGAAGGTGTTGGCAGAGTATTGTAGTTCAGTTCCACGATTCACCAGTGATGTTATTGGGCCCACCGTGGAATACACCGGGCACAAGTACACACTCCATGCTACTACTGGAAATTATAAAAACCCAAGAGTATTTTAAACAAGCCGGGGATCGAACCAACGAATCAAACATGAATGTCATATTGCACTACATTGTCAGATTCAGATAAAGTCAAAAACGCATCTTTCAATAATGTTAGGTTTCAGTAGCAACGTTAAGCCTTTGTCGGTTCACATTTCTCAATAACAGCTCGGCGTGTGTCTATCTTATATTAATATCGTTCCATTGCTAGCGAGTGGGAAGTCAGGCGACAGTAGCTGACTGTGAATGCAGCGGAGTGTAATCTATGTGTAAATAACGATTGGTATGAATGGGCCGTGACGCGAAGTGCCCTCCCTCCCCCCACCTCCGTCCGCGCCGCCGCCCCCACGATCCTTCGTCTACGCGAAAGGTCAGCGGTGACGTGGTCTCGCCTCACTGTCGTGCCCTAGACTATTTTATATAACTTGACGACAATTGCGACCCATGCCAATTGTAAGCCCTGATGAGATACACAGATAAGTGTCGTACATTTCCACGTTTCACCAGTTACGTTCACGTCCCATCATAGAATAGGAGATGAGCCTATTGTCATACACGGGACATAGAGTCACTACTAGAAATTGTAAGTTGGAATAATCAAATTGTACCCGAGTCGGAAATCGATTCCAGCACCTCTCGATCACCAGTCGCGTTTTGCAACCATTCGACCAATGAAATAGTCAAGTTCTATCCATTTCACAGAAAGCTAATAGCATCACTCGTAAATGGAACGTACGCAGTGACAGCTACTACGACTACGTCACGTTTCTAAATTGTATCCATTATGTACAAACTAGAGTCATATCCTTATCCTGCTCACAATATTGACTCTAGTCAATTGTTGACAGTGGTTAACTTGGTCGTTATCTGTTTGGTTTAAAAAATCATTTGGACTTAGGTCATCAATCATATAAAAAAACAATCATTAGGCGCCAGTGGGAATTGAGCCATAGGGAGCAATATGTGCACGTTTGTAATCTGCTTAGCTGAGCGCAAATAATTAATGTTATTGTAATTATTTTGTAAACAATGAATGGCACGCGCCTTTTCATCTATTTTTAATAGAATGTAAGTTGTGTGATATACTTACTGTATTTTTCTAATACAATTCATTTGATACGAAAAGCAACCACAGGAAACAACGTAACAGGAAGAATGCGTTTATTGTATTTATTACAGTCATGCTTGAAACTAGTTCCCGTACATTTCTTTAGTTATGTACCCGCATGAACTCTGTCAGAACGTTCAGTCGCGGTGCTAAGCGTGAATCTATTCACACGGCCAGAGTTTTTGAGGTCGTCCATATTCGAGGAGCATAACAGAGATTAGTAGATATTATTATATCCAACAGTTCGAACACATGGATGTCCTCAATACGAGTCGATTGATCGGCAGCGGCACGCGCTTCCGGCGCGGCGCGCGGCGGCCGCCGCGATTAAATACGTTAGCCTCGATTAACATTGGGCAGTTCGGCCCTAGCGGAACTTCGCCTTCACCGCTCTACCAAGTACGTGCTCACAAGAACAATCATTTCCTTATTAATCCACTACATAAATAAATATAAAACTAACTACATATACGTATATCACATTAGTATTATTCGCATGTGATTTGTGGCAATTTGTGAGATACTGTGGATACTTTAACCCAATGGAACTATTTCTTAGGTCCAAATTGAACTATTTCCTAGTTCATTCTGATTGAAATTCCCATGCAACATGTTCTCCGTTCCCCCGGCGTGAACGCGAGACACCGCAGGGCGCAGGGGCCACGCTTCAGTCCCTCGCACTAACGACCCCATGCTCCGTGCACCGCCGTCGCGTTGTATCCGACAACATGATTAATTGCATTACACTTCGTACGCTTTCCACTATCACTCTCTTAATTTTAGAAAAATCATTAAACATATACGCACTTGTTGTAGTTTTATTTACCAGTCTTCTTTGTAAACCATTTATAAACGATTATGTTGCAAAATTTAATGCAGTAATGGAAATGCAGCTTTAATAACTGAATTTTAATAAACTGTAACAGTATACCTATAATAAAAAATATTACTTTGAAAGTAAAAAAAGTTCTCAGTTTTTCTTTCTAGCAAGGATTATTTTAAAACAGGATTAATTGTTTCTTACACCGGTGTCGAAACCGTTGACTTGTGTGGTTTTCATACCAATTTGTTATGAATTAAGAGACGGTATGTTACAACCGCCGGCTGATTAAAGACAATTGGCGAAATGATACATGTTGACGTTTACATTATAATGTAATGTAAATGTTTACAAGACGTCCCCATTACTTTGTAATATATACATTTTAATATACCTACACCGGTCTTTGGATGCAAAGAGCCGAAGATCGAGCTCAGTGGCGTGCAATTGGAAAGGCCTGTGTCCAGCAGTGGACGGAAATAGGCAGATTGATTATGATGATACGCCGGTCATACTTTGTGGTCTATTCGATTTGCCCAATGTGATTTCTGGCTATATAGGATCGATCGGCTTGTGAACTGAATGGCTTTGAATCGATCCGATTTTTTTTAAACGTAAGCTCGCGATCCGACCTTCCGACAAAACGAGCCGGATCGGCACATCACTAGCTGACATCCCATTCCCGGCACCAGAGTATGCATACGTCAGTGACTCATTGGCTTTACATGCCATTTACTAATATGTATCTATTTCCGTAGACACGCCGCGACGCCAGCGCCACGTATCGTATCTCGTTACGTTATTGATAGCGCCCGAAGGTCAAGTACCTACCTGTTGCGACTCGCGAACGCATTAAACTTTGATTAACACCATCTGTACCACCATAAATTAGTTTTAAATTTAATTATATATTTAATTATATATTTGGAAGTATTTCAATACGATGAAGTATTAATCTAATAATGTAACAAATATAGGTTATTTTAAATGAGGTTTTAATATATTAATAAAATAATAAATACATATGCACCTTAAAAAGTTTTCGATTTCAAAGTTACTTTGAGAGGTTTTTTGTAGTAAAGTTTCGGATGTCATCAACGTATATTAGAAAATTAAAAAGAACAGGAATTATATGTGACGAAATCCAGTTACTGGCTCTAATGTTAGGAGTATGAAGAGTGCAAACGGAGAGGCTTCGCCAGATGTTCGAGTTGATATCGTCCCATCACAACATATGTCGAGCGGAGCGGTCGCCGCTTCGAGAAACATCGAGAATATCAGCGTAACATATGCAAATTGAGTCTCTCTGAATATTGAACAAGAACACGTAATATCTACCTACTACGTTGGCATATTAAATACACATCTCGAACTCCTATCTGAAACACGAATGTGGGCGCTTACAATAGTGATTGTATTAACGTCGGGATGGTGAAATAATTCCAGTGATGAATCGTATGCACGCGTGGAAACGATTACGATGAACATCTCCAAATGGGAAGTAACAGACGCAAATACGAATATTTGCATAGCATACTCATATTTCTAAGTGGGTAGTTTCAGGTATGATGTAAAAGTATTAACGCCAACAGTGAAATAATTTGTAAAACGTTAATATCGTTTCTCGTTACTAATCTACTTCATCGAATACTGTAGCAATTTTCATCATCATCATCAGCCTCAGTGCACTGCTAGACATAGGCTTCCCCCAAAGAGCGCCACTGCACCCTGTCCCCAGCTTGCTGCATCCAGCTTCAATTATCAACCAATACTCAGATATTCATTTCTATACAACAGTTATTGCAAACTTCTAAATACGAGCTATGAATTTTGACATCCTTATAAACCCATCAAGTAACGAAATCCGTATTTAACGCATTTACGGATACTTGAGAATTGGCAAATGTGTTACCAACAGAAACAAGTAGCATTTCTTAAGTGAAATAAACAAATATGCATTATTATCGCTTCTAATCACAAGTGTGAGCGCAGTAGCGCTAGCGATCACCCTGGATGCGACGAGCTCTTGCCGCGGTGTCGTATCGGACGATCGCGCCTCGGTCTAACACATGTAGCAATTAGATGATATCATAATTACCACGTTTAGCGATTGTACGGTTAATGACTAGTTCAATCTTGCTTTAAAACATCTTCTCGATGTTGCTAAAATGTACCAAATTAAACATTATCATGTAATTAGATAAGCTATGCGGCTGAACATTCCAAAATGGAAATGAATCTTGAATTACAATTTATTACATCATGCGATAACGAAATGTTACTAGTTAAAACATGGTTCATACAATGGTGCAATTTTATGATACAAAAAACCGTTGGACTACTGAAGGCGAGTGTTATTCAGAACAGAACGAATCCTCATTTCAACACAGCCAACGCACTGTTTCCCGGCTCTCCGGCCTCATTTTCACTATTCACGAATTTACGACGGCGCGAGAATTGAGCGGACCCACATAAATCACGCTTTACGAGGATCATATACCGGATTCTCGAATTACAATGACAAATCGCCAATCGGAATATGCCTGACCTGCATACGGTTATAGTTCATGTGCGGCATATAGGTCAGCGGAAGATAATGCGAGACACTATATGACAATATATGATCGGACTATGACGGCGAGTATTTCTACAATATTTCGATACATTGATGAAAATAAAATAGAATAAAACTAATTAACTAGTCCATGAGAATAAATGCGTATTTTCCAAGGAAATGGATTTTAGTCCCATACACTCAATTTATCTGACTAATTAGAAATATCGCCTTCGACATTTCAATAGTGACATCGCGGCGTATCTACGGCGTGCCGTTGACGTTTTTAAATTACGAAGGAAATTAATTTTATCAGATGTGAATGGTGATCTTGTCTATACTGCCAGGGCATGTTCAATGGAGCAGATGAAAGCGATCCGTTGTGCATAGCAGCAATTATCGGAGCAAGGCCGGGGGGCGGCAGATGCGGCCGGTGTCGCGTATCGCCACACAGCGCCGCCACAGTCGTGTACTGAGCTGCGTAGGTACATATGTACATAGTAGCGTACACGGGTTAGTTTTCCCACAAATATTGTACAGTCGCTTACATGACGCTTATCTTTTAAAAGCGATAACATTTTATTCGTTTTCCCGCATTCCAAATGTTTTATTATAATTTTACGGACATTTCCGCAGCATATTGCGATTTGGCACACTATTAGTACTGTCATTCAACGGTAAAATATGCAGTGACTGTTTCTGGCGTCTGTTTGCAATCTTTGATATAGAAAATAGAATACCTTTTCATATTTGAAAAACGAAAATCGTCGGAAAGCTAAAAATAAATGGATTTTAGAAGCTACAAAATGACAATTCAAATCCTAACGTCTCAAAGGGATGCTGTATCGTTTCTCAAGAACAATTTGATATTCATTTTGGCACGGTGACTTCTAAGTTAAGCAACGTACCTAACCTTGAGTAGGACGTAATCTCGCTAATATCGTATGCGCCGGGGAACCCACGGCGAGTGGGCGACGTGACTCATTGACGCGATTCGATCACTTACGCCCTCACCGGGCCCGCGCCCAAAACAGCGCAGTGCCAAAGAGTGTTTCCAATTCTAGTACTTTGGCAAATTTGGGGAAAACATGACTAACATCGAAATCCTAGTTTTTAAATCGTTATAAATAGAAATCGCCCTTCGACCAGGTGGGTTGACGATCTGAAAAAGGCTGCAGGCAGAAGCTGGATGCGGCAAGCCGAAGACAGGGCGCGGTGGCGTTCTTTGGGGGAGGCCTATGTCCAGCAGTGGACTAAGATAGGCTGATGATGATGATGAAATAGAAAAACTAGAATTTACATTTTGGTTAAAGGTACATGAAGGGGATGTAGTATTTTGAACAACGAGTCATATGAAACTGGCATATTATGTCGGATACCTCGACGAGTTTCAAAATGATGCGTGTACAACTGTGCTCGGGACTGTCTATGTTTATTACCGAAACGGCCGAGCTGGTGCTGGTGATGTACAGTTGACGAGTTGCGAATACAAGGAATGCGCCCGATACCGGAATAGATCAAATATGTGGATTGTATTCGGGTCACTAACCCCGTTGCGCAAACAGGATGTTGGCAACGTGTTTGCGTCTGTTGTTGAACCGTCAACATCATATATACATTACATTATCCATCGCACACGCGGATTTGAGGTAAAAAGTAAACGGACGGAAATAAAAAAATAACAGTATCTATTTTTATTTTTGATATCACCAAGACACAGGAATTGCAATTATTCTAGTCGTGATCTATCCACCTCAGGCAGACCTTGCAGAGATGGAACGTGGGCATTCATAGGGCGGCTAATATTAATCTATTCAAAGTCGCTCAGCAAGCCATGATTGGAATTGCTTTGAAGGGTAGGGGTTCGAAACGAAACAATTCTATACATAACTAAAGTGAATGTACCTCAAAGGATTAGCAAACAAAAGTGATATTGGAATGGGCATATCAGCCAAATAATCGATAACCTTTGGAGTAAACGGGTTCTGGAGTAGACCGCCCTTCGACTAGGTGTTTTCCGATATGAGAAAGACTGTTAGACCAAATTGGAGGCGGCAAGCTGAGAAGAGAACAGGGCATGACTGCGTTTATCAGATGAAGTCTATGTAGGGCAAGGGAATGAATAGACTGATAAAATATTAATCTACCATGTGATAATTTAAAATATTGAAGTTGAGAAAAACTCAATTGAATTTGTTTTTGTTCAATTTTCTTCGTATAGTACTTAAAAGACGCCAATACAAAAAATACCATGGACAGATCACTCCATCTTTTACATTTATACGGAAATAATGACATTACTATGTTAGTATGAAAAGATATTCAATTAAATTATTATTGTTTCTTGTTAAACAAACAGCGATTCATATCTCGGTAACTGCAACTCAATCCGCGATGATCATATCGCGATGACATCAGCCGTCACAGATCACCCGTCAACTTCGATTTTGCCATGTTGTGGCAATTTCATTCAGTTATCCTCGTAACAAAACTTGGACAATTACTATTTAAACTGTCATATATTTGTTGATTCCCGTTTCTTATTACTCGATCTGTACATGTTTTTTATATTCGAGCAATGTGACTGTAAAAATGGAAATAATGCAAGGAGTGTGAAATTAGTTTGTTTTGCAATTTGTTTTATAATGTGTTCAAGTTGGTCAAGTTCCCCAGCACGCTATTCACATGCGTGTGACGAGACTTTATGCTGTAAGCGTAATACGTGCGGCAATCCAACATTAGAAATGCAATACATACACTGCCAATGCCCAGCACTTACTCGTAGTTATGGAGCAGAAGATGTTTACTAGTAATTCTTAACTAACTGCTTCGTCGGTCGAGTGTACGCACGACTGCCGATCGACAGATCGAGGGTTCAAATCCGGGAAGGGGTTATTGGCTTTTTCTAAAATGAAATTTGTATAGTGGTTCGGAGTCTGGATTTGTGCCTAGTATGGCATAGGCTCACCACCTATTTCAAGATGAAACGGAAACGTTAAGTGTAAAACGTGGGAGCGTAATGCACTCGTCTGCCTACCACTTCGAGGGTTACGGGCGTCAAGTCACGTTTCTAAACTCACTAGATGATATCAACATTATACCAGCTAATGCCATTACACCGCTCCTATTTACCGAATGTCTTTGGAACCAGATGTTAGTACAGAGACTAGCCAAGATAGATCTACATAGGCGATATTATCTACTGGGTTCTGTTAACATATCCCCGTCCCATTCAATTAAAAACACATTTGATATGTCAGAACATAAACTGAATCTAGCCGATGTATATATGTATGTATGGAGATATATTTCTTCATAGTAAGGTACCGTTTATGTAGCAAACGTTGTACATAGAACAGAAACATTTCCGGGTAAATCACGCGTGGGAATTTCTCAGTCGATATTTTGTATTTGGTTACGCAAGTGCATCATAGGGGACTTACCACCGAGTTGCACTCATCTTGCAATAAGTGCCGCAAAGTGTAACCTTCGCGTAACATTATACGATAAGAGCCGCCCGAGTAGTCCAAAAGTTCTATAATAATATCAATATAAAAAAATTCAATTCCACAATGTAATTAATTCTTCATTAAAATACACTGGTTACATTAATGTAGAAACAATCATAAGTTTCAAATAGTTGTTTGTTAAAGTTAGCTTTAACAAACAACTATTTAAAACTTATGATTATGATAAATAGTTTATTTTCCTTGCGTTTAGGATTTCATTTTCATTTATTGACTAAGATAAGTATATTCCCGTGTAACGGTCGTTTAAATAACGTTCCAAAAGCGGTCGCAGTCTGGCGCCGCGGCGGGAACCGGTTTGTTGACACATTCGCACCTACGGCGACACGTGCATGCCATTTAGGTATCTACATATTGTAATAAGACACAAAACTTGTACATCATCATCAGCCTACTGCAGTCCACCGCTGGACATAGACCTCCCTGGATGGGTTATGCCCATAATCCCCACGCCGGGCATGCGGGTTGGGTTTTACACTAGTAACCATACCCGTGGCGTAATCGATCATTATTTTCGTGTTAAAATTAGTTAAACTATCTATTATTATTTACTAAATGTATTATGTAATGTTATGTATTTAAAAGAAAAACTAGCACAAAAAATATCTGATTGAATTAAAGTGACGGTTTTCTGTGATAGCAGGGTGGAAAAGAGAGCGAGAGGGGAGCGGGTTGGGAGGTTAGCAGATGTACGACGTCGATCGAGTAGACAATACATAGCTGACGTTTGGAATTGTATACGTTATTAAAACATTATACGACGAGCTGTGCTCGGGGGGGACCTCGTCCGCGTGGAATTCCAAAGTTCAAGAAATTCTAAAATGAAAGTAGCCGCAAGTTATTCTTTATTACATCAGCTATCTGCCAGTGAAAGTCTTGTCAAAATCGGTTCAGCCGTTCCAGAGATTAGCCGGAACAAACAGACAGACAGACAAAAATAGCAAAAAATGTTATTTTGGTACACATAACCTGTGTAAACACATATGCATTTAGTAAAAAGCGGTTATTTTAATATTACAAACAGACACTCCAATTTTATTTATCTGTATAGATATCGGAAAGTGAGCTATGGACATCAGATCAAGCTGAAAGTTTAATTAAAACGGATTCTACTAAACGCAAAGAGGCTTAAGTATCATCTCAAGAGGTCAATAAAGTTACATGTTCTATTTGCTTACAAATACTATTTGGCATTCATTATAACCCCAGCAACAAGCAGGCTTGAATAAAAAAACGGTAAAAATAACTGTACACAAAAATGGAGTAACTCTTAGTGCACAATTTTTTTCACTTTACAATAAGTAATCAGATCCTCGGTAGGTATGTCTGTGTAAATTGACGCAAGATGTCAAACGATATTTAGTTAAAATACGATTATGAACCATAAATAAAATGGAGAACAGAGATGATTAATCCCGGCCTGCGGGTGGGGGAAGTGCGGAAGGTGGGGGGGGGGCAGTAATACGTAGGTAACTGTACAAAGCATCTAAATTTGATGGCCAATGCACGAAACCGCGCGGACGCCGCCCGCGATCATATCCGTAGTAGGTACATAATGGAATGTAACATATGTATAGAGAATGTCTGTAAAATTCGTTCAAATCTCTTACTTTTATTTTACAAGGACATTTAGATATCTTGTTTGAAACCGTGTGCAACTCTGTAATTACACAACTCGGTAATTACAGTGACACCAATTTTAGCCTTCCTCTGCTTTAGGACTATTTTGTAACTTAACAAAAAAACGCGTTTATCACGCCTATAATCCCGGAAGAGAGTGGGCAGAGGAGTGCAGTTCACTCCCAAGTTCCACATGGAACTTAATGTTGTTAGTGAACTGTTCATAACAAACCTTTAGTTATTTATTTATACTAACTCATTCATATTTTGTTCATAACGAACGCAAATTTATTTAGCGAGTCATCATAATAAACGTTATTTATAGAGTCGCGTCTTGGCATTTGTTGGCAACACCACTAATAATAGACAAGACATGGTTACATTGAGCGTTATGTTGTCATAAAGGGCAAAGTCATTGGCCAATGGAAGGTAGTCAGAGAGCAGTGTAGTGGCGGGAAGATGAGAGGAGGACTATGTGGCGACATGAGGATCTTTAGGGTTAAGAGTGCGGATGGTACATTTGGCTTTCATAAAATTTGTTGATACTCGAATGAGAATGGAGCTCCAATTTTGAAGATGAAAAGTTGAAATATATCGTGACGTGCCATGCTATAGTGAAGTCATAATACAAAATAAAAATGAGCTTTAGGTACGTATTGCTGAGTCGGTGCAGAAACGTCGATTACGTCACAATCACAGCGTGAAACATGCGAAATGGCATCATTCACGTTGAGGCGAAGGCTAAAAGTACTTGGTTAACGTTACCTTTGACGCCTACGAGTGTACAGCCTTATGACGTCACTGCGTGTAGCGACATCACAGGTGAATGAAACCCCAACACGCGTCAACAGTAACATATAACATAAGCGGCACCACCGAAAGGACAATTGGTTCGTAACGACGGTATCCGTTATCGATCGGTGTAGTGAAATCTAAACGGAGTATTAGAATGTAGACAAACAAGGTGAAATATAATAAGAATACAAATGAAACATAATAAATCACCGTAATAAAATATCATTAAGTATTATTGTTAGGAGGAATATGATACTGCTTCATTTATCTTTGTTGTTGAAGTTAAAAATACATATTTCAATTGGTGCGAGAAGTAACCAAATTATTATTCTCACTGTGTTGCTACATATAACAATTTAGCAGCTAAATTTAATTGATCATAGTCTTCCATGTTGGCTAAAGGTGAGTTGGCAGACTTCAAAAGTGCTTGATGGGAAACTTGCCGGGTAATTATCAAGCAAG
>DWTO01003098.1:0-13002 GCA_018244755.1 Jemadia pseudognetus | reverse complement strand
GGTCGAACACTAAAAATTTTCTAATTTCGATTTTCTAGTAGTGGTTCGGAGTCTGAATATGTGCCCAATGCATGGCAATAGGCTCACCACCTATTCCATAGTGGGACGTAAACGTGACTGGTGAAACGTGAGAGTTTTCTGCATTCCTCTGCCTACCTCTTACGGGTTTACAGGCGTGAAGTCCCGTTAATGTCGTATTTTCCGACTCCACATTATACTTACAGGAGCTACTGAAACAAGAGCCTCCGGGAACATAACTGTGTTGCGAGAGACTGTAATGACGTAACAGGTTGATACATTGTGAAAGAAAACATACATTTGAAAGTGCACCAAAAGTATTTCATTCTATCTCCTGTTCAGTACCGATCGAAACATATTTACATATAAAATAAATAACATTTCTAACATATAACAGCATTAACCGTTATAGAATCTTATATCGATTTCCAATAATTTCCTATAGTATATTACATAACAGATTAATATTTCGGACACAAAATGTTAAGTAATTCATAATTTGTCCCGAAATTGTCCTTTGTTACATTTAGTTTCAAGGACCTTTCCCTTTTCTTTCCGTTTCCTACCAAAGTTTTATGGCCCATTTAACTTTTTATGGACGCAATGCCAAATAATACTAGGACAGGGAATACCTAAAACCATGTAACTAAAAAACTGAAAAGAAAAACATGAACCATGATGGAGTAGTAGTCTACTATTACACATATTTAAGAATTCATTCGTTAACGATTTACTAAAAGAAATCGCACCAACATATTCATAGAGCGTGAACACGTAATTTATCATCTGAGTAGTAATTTAATTATATTAATCACCTGTCAAAACGCAGCCACCCTTAGCGGAAGTGAACCATAAAACCTTGGGAAACTTACTACACTTTTATATAATTAACATTGCATGTGAATAAAAAAATTAAAGTACTCACCAATCGATAGAAATATCCTTCAACACACCACAGATATATTTTTATAATATACACACTTTTGTAAAAGTCCGAACATACGTGCACCGCTGAGAACGGAACGAGCTAACTGAAACGCCAGGTTTCAGTGGGCGAGGTAAGTCCAGTGACACAACGAGCGAAAAAGCTTTTATTGATATTAATGATGAACTAATCAAAGCAATTTGTTTAAATGTATTTGTAAACTTAAGTAGTAATAACGCTTTTATAAACGTGGATACAGTGTGAAACATTACATAAACGAATAGATAAGTGAACATCAAAAATCCTGAACGGAACAGTTGCTACATTGATTTTTGGGTACAAATTGGTAACAGAGGCTTAGTAGTTCTTATATGGTGCGTGTACAAATACAGAAAAGCCTGACAATAATTTTTGTACTCTGTTTTGTCACTATTACAATATATTCTTAGTTGAAATCATATGTTTATTATTACTGTCATCTTTACAAAACAATCGTACTTACAAGTTCCCTTTTATTTAATTAAATTGAAACATGATCTGTATTAAAATGACATACCCTACACTGTCACAAACACCCTATATTAAACGAGAGAGAATTCCATTAGACATTAAGTACCGCCCTTTGAACCTAGGACATGACATAAGAATAATGAAAAAATGTCTTTAAATTGCATTATGTTTATTATAACTTCTCAATTTAAATTACTCATATAATATTGACGTAACCAATTTGAAATAAGTGTCAAGAATTCTTATACATTGCTACTATTCACTCATAAAATAATACTATATATCAACATCACCCACACCCATCTCCCGTTGTACCACAATCCTTAACCCGTAACACGGGCACGATTCGAAAGTTCAGTGAATCGTAAGTGACCAATGCTTACAATGATTAGTTATTTGAACACGATACTTCATTATTGTGATACAACAGCATCGCAAAATGAATCGCCCGGAGCCTTATATAGTTTATAATAACTAAGAAATCTTCAACAAGACACGTAACAAATAATTCCGTCACATAATTAGCTTTACTGTATATCAATACTGAGCTACAATTTATATTATAACAAAACGGACACATACTATAGCTATGCTATAATACACGAGTTTGTCTTTGCGGTCATTATCTGTGCAATGTCTAGGTATAAATACGTGTACGGACGAGCGTTGCAATAGAAAATATATTGTTTTCGAACGAATTGATGATCTTATTGCCAAATCATACCTATTGGGCTACCAAGACTAACTCTTTTAATCCTGTAGTGTGTATTTCGCCATCTGTATGACTGCTGTCTGCTCATACGCTACTGTATAAAATAAAATATGGCTCTGCCAAGTTTCGTTTGCTTCTATTGCGCGACCCTATTTTCTAAGCTTCATACTTTAAAGACCCGGGATCCTATTTGTACTGATTGTTGTTTTCAAATAACAGTAAATAAAGCAGTGTTGGACACTTTCAGACCTAAAAACTAGTACAGAGGAACCCCGGTAATCCAACTACCGTTTTGAAGGGCGATGTAGGACTGTCGAATTTGTCGGACTATAGAGTACTCTACGATATAGTCCAGAATTTTTTACAAAAGTTTACCTTCTAATCCGACAAATTTCAGATCCAATGATAAGATTCTATATGTTACACAAATTTTATGTATTATGTATGTCGAATTTAGTAAATAAGAGACCTTACGTTTTATTATAAAATTACCGTCATTAATGATATAGAATTTACAAAAATAAGGAACATACCTTTGAAAATAACTGTATACAAACAAATGAACTTACTAAAATAATCAAAAAATATAATCAATAAATTTAGTAAGCAACCTGAATTAAAACAATGCCTACGCGTCGAGGACAATAGCGGAGGTGCGTACAAGTTGTAACTTGTACAATTACGCATTATCTGTTAACACAGATTGACAAAAAAATACTCGATAAAAAATAGATACGTCGGATTACAGAGGGCGACGGATTAGACAGGCCTGATTACCGGGATTCTACTGTATTGTAAACATAACATTATGAAATAGTAGATACCTATATGTTTGTATTAAATTCCTGGCAATTTGAACACATTTCTTCGTTTATTTTTACTATCCATTTATACATATTTTAAAAAACTAAGCAGAGGGTGCGACGACGCTCTTTGGAGCAGGGTTATGCCCAGTTGTGGACTGAGATAGGCTGATGATGATATACATGTCCAAAAAACATTGTCCGAAAGCGGTACCTTCGGCACAGCGGAGTATCTTGCCATCATTCCATTAGTAATGTCTAATCCGGCAGCTCTTCGTATTTTCCTGCCAATTTCAAAGTCCAGATATGTAGATTGAAATAGTAAAATATTTTCCGCCCTCCTCGAACACGCGAATAAATGATATTGGGCTTGATTCAAGTCTCCCTGACGTTACAAATTGTAGGGTGATACTAAATCCGGAAAATCTGTGGAGCCTCTTGACAAATGAGGATCTGACCTTAGGGGCAAAAAGTTAGAAAGTAGGGTTTACTGAACGAAAAGAATTTGTTGCAGTGCTATAACTGTAAGACTGCGTAAATGTCAAGGGAATGTTTTCGTATCTTCAGTTTAATAAAACAACGCCCACAGTGACATGCTTTTTCTCCTGAAAAAGTTTTATTGACTGTGTATTTATATACGGTACGCTTTAGAAATATCTAGAATATATCGATCGAACTTAGTTTGTGTGGAATGATGGCGTTAATGATTACGGGACTTAGACTAGGACTTAAACATAACTGGTTAAAGTGGGTGTGTACTCCTCTGCCTACGTCTTCGGGAACTGTAGCTATGATGTTACGTTAAATATAAAAGTGCAAAAGATTTTCTTTATCATCACAAAAGCTTCAAAGTACGTCGCAAAAATTGTAATGTGGGGTACTATAAGAATAGTTTTATCGCACACAGAGAAAAAAACTTTAAAATCTACCAACAGAAATAACGTTGGAATCATCAGCTCGACAAGTTTTTAAACTTAAAACACAATGTACAATCTGTGATCCAACTGGCAGATTGGCGTAATTGCCCAGACTGCCCGATAATCTAGACTGGCGTGGGAACTAAGTGCTTGTATGCTATCTCGGAATGAAGAAAATAATTAGGCACTTCGTGTAATCATACCACAATTATCTATGTCTAATGAGTGAGCTTAGCAAGACGAAACAGGATCGTGCGAAGTATTTTTGGTGAAATGTATGCGGAGACAATTTACGAAAGTTTGCATTGCATTGTCTTATACTATAAACGAAAATATTCTTCTAAAATTACATTTATACTCGTATATACCTACATTCTTGTTCAATAATTGGTATTTCTTATTGCTGATCACAAGTTCAATTGCCATTCAACATGTAAATATATGTAGGTGTGTATATATGTAGATGTGTATATATATGTAGGCGTGTATATTTGCAATAAATACAAGTGTATATTCCGCGTCCGTGAGTGCAATTTCTGTGCAGTCATTTTTGTAGACATGTTTATCAGCGGTCGGAGTTAAATTAAAGTTGACTAAAATCTGGGTCGAAAAGCGTAAAAAATCGAATGTACCTGAAAATGAAACGAAAGTATTACGGAGTCATGAACATTGTCAACATCAAGCTTTTTCTCGTAAACCTAAGTTTGAAGGGTATATTTGGATATGTAACTCTGTCTAAAATAAAAAAACAATACACAAAACGGATAGAAACTTAAAATCTTGATAGTATTTATCAGCTTTCATAGTACTTACCATTAGCCCGGTTCTTGTATGAATTCCAAATCTTGATATATCAACAAGAACGCACTATATACATAATTGCTTGCAGCGATGTTTCATACAGCTACATGAATAGGCTTTGTTAAATTAACCGCATAATATGTAACTTGAAATATTTTTATTTAAATTACCACATTAAAAAATTCAAATGTCATTTATTCAAAATTGGTTCCTTCGTATTCGTGTTTATATAGAAGGTGGTCTCAACCTACTTCTGGACACAGCGCGAAACTCTTAAGGATTTACCCTTTTTTTACTCATTATAAAACTACTTCTAACGTCACAGCATTTATTACAAAACATGCAACATCTCTCCTTCTGCGACATAAGCCAAAAAATAATGATGAAATTATTGGCATCATTAACATCAATCATTATCATTAACCTGTAACCGATGAGGGTGATAAAGGTCATGCTCCGAAGGTTCGGTAATATTGAGATAATGACTGATGAAAGAATGATGAAACAGATATACAATGCGAATGTCGATGGACGCATGTGCCGAGGCAGGCCAAGACTCGCCTATCCGGACCAAATAAATCAAGATCTAACTGATGGGGACGTTAGAAGTCTCCGGAACCAGCGTGCGTTTATGAAGAGAGTGATGAATGTGGAACAAGCACGGCAACTCCATAATAATTTAACACTTCGTACTCTCTGCCTATCCTGTAAAGAACCTGGCGTGAATATATCAGTCCACTACTTGACATAGAACTCTCCAAAAGGTCACATACATTATGAATATATAAACTAGTATGAGAGAATAAAGTACAAAATTTTAGTAATTTATAACGTACATTAGTGACATAATCTCTAAGATCTTCAATGTACATAATGGATGCTTATAAGAGGCAATTTTGATAGGATATACATAGCTTGAATGATGATGACGCGCATGAAAACTTGAAATGAATTGGTCCTTTGGCCCATTGGTTAGTCATCCTGACTATAGATTCAGTTCGACTTCCATCCAAGACAAATATTAATATCATTTATGTGGATATTTATTGTGGCCGGAAGTACAATTATGAAAGTATGTGTTTGTAATGTTCTCTAAGGCCTGTGAACTCTGTCAACGTGCACTTGGCCAGTGTGGTGAGTATGGCCTTATCAGCGGGGTAGACAATTTATTGGGCGCTGGTCAGTGGACAGACTGACAATGAGTAGTTAAGAATTAATCGTTAGTGGGTTTGAAACAAACCTCTTTTTTTGCTTTTCTTAAATCGACTTATGTGATACCGCAGTAGGAATGAATCGAAGCAATATTTTTATGAAATCTTTAATAAATGTGTGTTCAAAACATGTACTCGGGGTCCATGTAAAAATTATATAATTCTAACATAAAATACTAAACGTTGCCAGTTTGGTATCTCAAACTCGGCCAATTTTGCCACCCTACATCCGGGGCCCTTGTCCTAAAAATAATTTGACCCTCGTTTACATTAATCTGTAATGCCTCGGCACATGCCTAACCGAGCCAAAGCCAAGCCACACCACAACAATTAGACGGTGTAACTTTCAACCAGCTGATTTGGACAATATTTCTCACTACCGTCACTTCTAAAATTAAATGTCCAGACATAAAGATTTAAACATCCACATTGTTTATTTAAAAGGTAATTTTAATTTGATATTAATGTAACTCTGTCCGATTAGAGTATTATACATTATTATTGTACTAACATATAATCACGACAGTTCGCTATCTGGGTAGGCAAGCAATACCGACTTCCCAATATTTCAAACTTTACAGACTTAACGCGTATAGTCTACCATCATCACTCTCTTCATACGCGTACGTCGGTTTCGTAGACTATAAATTGCAATGGAAACTTGATTATAAACGTAACATTCCGCCTGTAATCCACGAAGAGATAGGTAGAGGAGTGCAGCTAATTGCAACTATTATTATTAATTTGATAACTCGCAAGGGAATAACATTTTCATGGTTGTATTATGCATTATATTCTTCTGTTAAATATATTTAGTCAATTTCCAATATCCTAAAAAAGTCCAGAGATAATTGCGGGTTAAAAAATCTGCTGGGGATGCTTATGTCCAACAGTGGACCTTTGCCTCCCCTAGATACCCTGGTGATGCGACAGAAAAACTAATTCTATCAACTAAACGCTATGCAAAATTGGCGTAGAGCGTCTGTAATTTAATAAGGACATCAATATAACCGATATTACGCGATGTGACGTCAACGTTAGCCCGCGTTATAGATCATGGAACCAATTCAGGTAATTGCCTATTACGCTGATGTGTAATGAATGGCCCATATGATCTCTTGCGTGGCTCTCGGTTGACTGTATAATCTATAGGTATCGCATTGGACCGAAATAGCTTTGATACCTTTATAGTACATATTGATGGTGTGACTAAATTAGGAACTTGTATATTTATCATCTTAGAAAATGTTTATGGAGGACAACTGTAGACTTGCCTCATTGGTGCGTTTTTATAGGGGTCATGAGAAACAGGACACTAACGTTTTGACGGCTTATTAAGATTATGACATTTATCAATGAAATAATGTTGTACCTATATAAATAAAAGTAAATTGAGTGCTAGTCGTTATCGAAAAACAAATATCGAAGCATGAATTAATCCAATTAATATTTCATTATTCTCAACCAACCACGCGTCAAAAATTGTAATATTATAATTAAAATAATTTAAGAAACTATAAAAATACAATATAGTATGAAATAAAAATGTCCTTTTTTCGACTTATAATACCACACTAAACTTTTATAACACCTGCCCTTATAATACCTACCCCCACAATACCTACCCTTATAATACTTACTCCTATGATACCTATTCTTATAATAAATCCTTTCAACTATGAAATAAATATTGTAAAATTATGTACTACACTTTCTAAACAAAAAGTACAAAACCTCTCACCAGATCCCCCCCCCCTACCCCCCTTTGCCCTTTTTCCAATTAGCACCAGGCAATTAAGGCTTTGTCAAATGGTATCACTGTAAATTACTTCCGCAAACGAAAATATTTTTATTTGCCGAATCATGAAAAGCATTGATTTTCTCGTAACGATAAAATCATGAGGTTACTATTTTCTCGTGTTTTTGTAATTGTCAATAATATAATGTTTAACACAACTGTATAATATTTTTCTATCCAAGGCTTTTAAGATTCACAATTTGAGGTATCAATTAGTCAGTAAATAATGACATATAACAAAAGAATGGTTAAGTACATTTTATTTGGCTGTGAACGCTAGGAACGATTTCAAGAGGTGATATGGCTCGTGTATTTCTTTTACACACAAATCCTAGTCTTATTATAAGTAGAAAATAGATCCGTGAATGATCGCTTTACGTTCATTGTCCAATAGTATGACGGATCTGTGTCGCATCCTAAACTAACGTCCGACAGCTATTTACTCTTCCGCTCCGTAACGAGAAAAATTGATTAGGTTCGCTCCGAGTTCCGTGTCGCGCTTTGATGTTGAATTCTCCGCAAACTAGTTCAGGGGTGCCCGTTAAGTTTTGAAGTTGTCGGGGTCTAGATATAGAACGACGCGTTTCGTGATTGTCTCTTCCTGTTTTATTTATTTATTTTAGTTATTTATATAGGTCGCAGTTTAATTGTAAAATATTTGTCACTGCAATGAAATAAATTGAGTAATATTTCGCTACAAATGCGAGGAGCTCGGGCGTCGACACATAGATAATGTATCAGACTGAAGCATCTCGCATATTTCACCGGAAGTATTTTATTTCTTGAAGCAACTACTAAATGTCTCAAGCTACGTGATAAACGGAAACTTTCTTTCATAAATGGTGTTTTATTTCACTCTATCTGGTCCAGGCGTCGTTATTGTGTTCATGGAAATATGCCACTTTGCATGAATGTTAGTTCATGGACCGCTTGTACTCGTATTTTGGGGACGGAATAACGGTAATAATACCTTATTCTTTACATCTATATATTTGACAAATCTTATTCAAAATCACAGCTTTTTTGTCAAATAAATAACTTAGTATGAAGTTTCTATGCATTAAAATCCCCTCCAAGATTTAGGGTCATGAGTATTAGAACGCACTGGTCTCTTATGCAATTTTTTTGTTCCGGTAGCTTATCGTAACAAGCCGTCGAACTTAGCAACAGTACCCACAGGCAAACTGTCATCAAGGTAAAAAAATAGCTTTGGTTCTAGTCCAAACCGTCTTGATAGTCTAGGGACTGCAAGCGCACTGCTGATCGAGAAGTCCTGGGTTCGAATCTAGAGTCTACTAGATTTTTGTAAATGAGAATTTTCAGTTAAAATTTCCAGTAGTAGCTCGAAGTCTGTACTTATGCCTCGTCTATGACAGTAGGGCTTATTCCTATTCCATGATGGGACGCAAACGTAACTGGTGATATGTGGAAGCTTACTACGCTCCTCTACCCACCACTTCGGAGATTCCATGTGTGATGTTACGGTACTAATCCTAACGTACAATAACAATTTTAAACATTCATTGAGACGTGACACGCTTAAAATTACTTCACGGTAGAAATACCTATGTTGCCTTAGATCTTCGCTAAAGGAATATTGTACATTTCCTACCACTTATCAGCCAGAGGCGTTCTATTACAGAATAATATGTGTAATAGCTGAGGTTTATTTATTAAAAAAAGGTCGGTATACTGTTGACAACGGTGTCTGCCGGCAGAGGGCGTAAGGGACAGACAGCCCTGAAGCATGCGTGTTGCGACACTGATAAAGAGGATCGGGTGTACTTGTCACAGGAATTGTATGAGTGAATATACGATAAATTTTATGGAAATACGCAGAGAATATTGGCTTCGAGTGGGGCGTCGGCATTTCGATATCAACTTGCCCGTAACAAGGGAGACATCGACGATTTTTCGTCAATGAAAATCCTTTATAGATAAGATTTCTTTGTATGCGTTTTTGAATTAAGGTAATTAGATGCGTACTCCAACTTTACATCATCTCCTGAGTTGGTATCTGTTATATGGTAGATTGAAAAGTTACTATAATTGAAGACATAATGCTTAATAAAACGGTTAATACAATTCAAAAATTATAAAATACAATTTGTAAATATATGTGTTATTGGGTACCCCAACGCGCCCCTCCGCGAAGACAAACAATAATATTTTATTATATTTGCTTATTACTAACTTGAAATAAATACGAAGAACATAATATATTAGATTATTGTTTTCATACTGCAGCACTATTTCTTAATGTGTATTAAGTTTTTCATTACATACAATTACATGGTTTCGTTTAGTTCCTCACATAATGTAATATCCCTTTCGTTTCTCATAATTATTTGTGAATTTAACATAATGCTTCCTCAACAAATTTTCTAGACATTACTGATGTTACTATCTAAATTTGATAAGGTTTCGTTTTGGAAAATCCGTACCTCTAAAGCAACATTTCGAGGTGTTATCGGGTATAAATAAAATGTGGTGTGGTTATATTTATATGCCCTTTATAACATATACTTAGAACAAGACTGTTTCGGCTTCAATCTTGCTACCCTTACATCTATTTCTCTTGCATTTTAAATGACTCAAATTGGCTCAGTCCGTAAATGTAGTGTTAATGTTATCGTGTTACCCACTGTATACAGCGTTAGACTCAAAATGTATGAATATGTATTTCAACACCCAGAGTCTCAAGCTTAGTTTCAGTCCGAAAGATTGAATAAGCAATACTTAACTGTTGTAAATGTGATAATTAACGTTGCTTTTACGCCATTTAATTAAAAAACGCGCGGAAAGTCAGCAAACATTCGCACCCCGTTGCCTACGGATTCTAACTCGGAATGATTCGCGCGGCGATGCACTGAACCGTATATTTAATGGGGTAATTTATCGACAGACCCATCAAACTAATACACGCCCTATCCTATGCAAATAAAAGCGAAATTGGATTACAGCGACGGGACAGTCCCTGTGATGCTGTGGGAGACGTGCAAACAAAACGAATATCGATGGCTGTCGAAAATCTACAGTTTACATATCCAGACCCCTTATAACCCGAATCAGGATAGACGCGGGAATCGAGATTGCGTTAGAAATCAAAGAAGATGATATTATTGCCTTTTTATTAACATTAGTATATAGTAAAGTGATACTAAATGGACTTAAGACATTTGGCTAGTCTGTTGGTCAAGTGATTAGTGATCATAACTATTAAGCCGAAGGTTGTGGGCTATATTCCCGCCCATACACCCACCCACAAATAGTTCTATGTCTGATGAACACGTGTACTTGTTCTGTATCTAAACTTCAAATTAGTTTCTTAACTATGCACCTAGAAACATGTACATGTATGTCATTTATAATATTACTCAATTATTAGCTATTTGTACGACATATACGGACTTCGCCTACTTGAGATCTGAGTAGTGTGAAATTGACAGGATATTCCAAAAGATCTCAAGCAAACAGGACGTCCGGCAAATGTCGGTACCGTCTGGCAACACTACTTGGAGTAGTTACGCATAGAAACTACCTGGTTGTCTTAGCTTGCAAACTAAATGCCAATTTGCACAATCTGGTTGTATTTATGCGAGGGGTTGTTTGAGTGAGTTAATACTATTACGAAAGGGAAACTACCCTTGCAATAAGTAATTAATTTGCTTGTTTCCTTACTTTTTTATTGCTTCTTTACACATTTATTATTATATTATAATTATATATCTGAGTTCCTTTTGGGCTATAGACCTACTATGTAGAGTAACAGTTCTGTATTAAATACTGTCACTATGGCGTGTTAAAGTAAATGAAAGGGCTCTTTTCGAGCTTTCTTGTAGATTTAAAAGCTGACACGCCCGCAAAGACACAACTCAAAAGACAATCCTCGCCAACCACAGAACAGACATGAACGTAAAAGCACTGTCTCAAAGAAGCATTTTTTACATCCCACTAGTCACAATTTCATAGAGGCTTCGAGAGTAATAAGGCGCTCTGAAATTACATAAGCGCTGTGATGCAATTTACTTTAACGCTGACATTCTGTTATGCAATAGGGTTGTCACAAACGTAACCTAATCAAATGTATTAATATTATAATTATAGACTTAATTTTTTTTGCAATATATGCAAGGACAGACAAATTTGGTTCTAATTGCGTACCCTGTAAGGAATATGGCGTAATGCCAATATTTTACATTCCTCGGGTCCAAGAATCAAATAGCCGTAGAGAACAAAATGATGAACTCACGAAATATATCTGGTACTATACCTACTTGTTAAGGAAAACAAATAGATTTGTTATTTGATATTTGTATGAAATAGAGAAATGTCGTTGACAGGGTTGCCTGTTGTCGTCGTAAAGAATATCTGTTAACATTGATTTCAAAAAAGGTAAGAAAAAACCCCCATTAATTTTGTCAGGCTCATATTTAGCTCATTTTATTGAGTTACAGTTCTAGTTGCTGCCTCTGCTTCTTTGGTTATGTTAGTTGCAAGCGCTACTGCCGACGGAGAGTTTCTGGTTTCAAATCTCAGGTCGAGCAATTCTAGATTCTTCTAATTTAGATTTTGTAATAGTGGGTCAGAGTCTGAAAATGTACCCGGTATCCATACCTATTGCCATCAATAGGTTCACCACCTGTACCACTCACCTATCTGCGTTATTGGGGATTACAAGCGTAATACTACTTATGTACCAGGTTAGAAAATTTGAGGCATGACCATCAATTATGAAGTTTACTTTATCGTTTTATTTTGCTCCACAGCGTTCATACAGAAGTCCAGATTGAGAGACCCTGACCGGTATTACTTAAATAACGTTATGTTAAGTTCTAGACAGGATGAGATATGTTTAGAATAACAATTTCAAAGTCCCAACAACATATTTTTAAGAAAGTACAAACAGCTTATCATTTGCAAAATATTATAAAAGAGATAAAAGAGCCCTTTGATCGCCTGTGTTTACAGTTCACAAATAAAAGAAAAATGTTGCCTTTACATTGTCAGCCCTACTCCACAAAGGGGATGAATTAGTGAGCACGTGACATAAAGGAAGAGCGGCGCTTCAGGGCGCGTGTTTGAACACGACATGACGTATCTACGCAGTCGTATTTGCTGTTAACGGACTTAATATTAACGGAGATATAAAAACACGCCCTGTTTTTTCCACACGAAATATGGATTTCAAGAGACAATTACAGAAACCTCCAGAAGTTTGTATAAAATGTTAAATAGAATAAAAATAAGAGGGTATAATACACGAAGCCGAAAAGAAGTAAAATAAAGGATTACTGATGCGGAAAA
>DWTO01003097.1:0-13002 GCA_018244755.1 Jemadia pseudognetus | reverse complement strand
AACCGACTTTAGACGTTTCCATCACTTTTCTCATCTACAATCATAAATTTCATTTTGCAATTTAATATTTACATTTCTTGGAACGTACAAATTTGTATGCCCCAATGAAAGTAAATAGTAAATTGCAAAATGAAATTTTTGCTTCATGGTATGCAATTCAAATGTTTAAAAACAACACGTGACAACAACAGCGTACACGTGTCACGGCGGGTGGTACGAGAACGGCGCGTCGTTCGTGGTCACGACGCCCGTGACGCGCGACAGCACGGCGGCGCGTCGCTACTGCTTCGTGTCGCGCGACGGCCGCGACGGCGTGCTCGCCGTGACGCGCTCCGCCGCCAACTGCGAGCGCGCTAACACCGAGCCCGAAGCGTTGCTGTTCGATACTACCTTCACTGGTTCGTATTATCATTTACCATGTTCAATAGATTATTTTAGAGGCTGCTCGGATAAGAATTGTTTAACCGGAAGTAAAATAGTCTGCCAAGCGCGAGCAAAGTCCTTGCTGGAACTTATACTAATATTATACATATTCCGTATGTTAATGAAGCTCTAGAATTACTTACCTCTGAAGTGTAAATATATA
This sequence comes from Jemadia pseudognetus, assembly GCA_018244755.1. Taxonomy (NCBI): domain Eukaryota; kingdom Metazoa; phylum Arthropoda; class Insecta; order Lepidoptera; family Hesperiidae; genus Jemadia; species Jemadia pseudognetus. Next base: position 12,416 of record DWTO01003097.1, on the reverse strand, counting down.
AGGACTCGTTTCATATAATAGGAGATTCGACATGTATTATAATATTCCCTATTTGGTTTTTTCTAGGTTCATAATTTGAAATATATATTTTTACAGGTAAATGTCAAGATGAGCCGAGCAAGCAACCGCCTTCAAGAATACCTTCGCCGAATATCATCTTTGTGTTTCCATTAATCCTTGAATACATCATACCAAGGTGATTCCTAACAGCGACATACAAACTATTCTAAACATATATTTTAACCACCCATCAATATATTTAATTATTTAAGCAGGGTTTACACTACGAATGGTGACTACTGAACGTAGTTGAATGATACCAGATTCATTTTTTCACAGAATAAACATCTTACGTTAAGTTTTAATGTGCGAATTTCAGTCCTTACCTTTTTTAATATTTTTGGAATTTGCTGTATACGGTTCAGCCGAATAATTTATACTTCAGCTTCAAAATCACAACGAACAAAGTAATTAAAAAAGTAAGCGTCTCATCTTATTGCAACTGGATTACATGATTGTAACTTTTTTAACTATTTGAAATCAAGCGTTCAGCGAACGTATTAATGAGATCTATTAATGAGATGTAATAAAAACAATACTCATTTTTGTACCATTTACGTAGAGCTTTTGTACCGTAACAGTTAATCTAATTAACGTTTACCAAAGTATTGCAATTGCAAATTGCTAGCAATGAATGACCTGCAAAATGAATAAGTGCAAAGTGCACACGTCAATAAAAGGACGACGACGTCTTAACAATTAAGAAAACAATTAACCTACGTATATACGTAATAATGAAAAGAACTTGTATCATACAATAAATCATATATCGCTACTTGCGGAGTGTGAACCCGGCATTATGTAAAAAATAACTTTTCCAACAAATTGTAACCACGACCTAAGTTTTTCATTTTTTAAATAGAAGTTTAAAATTGGAATGTCACGTCTCTGTATAATGTTTATGCCTCGTCAAATTTGTTTGTATATTTTTAATACCCTAAGAACGAATGTTATTTATATACCTACATATAATGACGAATATAAGTAAATATAAGGAGCTCATTTTTAAACATTTCCTAACCGTTTTTAAATATGCACTTTGTAATCCACGATTATATGATCACACATTTACACTATTATTTATAAAAATATTACATGTACCTACTAAATATCCAACTGTAGGGATTCAATTTACGCTACAATATTAATATATCATCGATGGAGTAACTTTGAATAATAACTCTTAAATGAAAAAAATTAAATGGCGCTTTGCCATGTACATTAAATTGTCACATACTATATTTGCGAGGCAATGTTAATGTTTATTTCATTCGTATATTATCAAAGTTACTTGATTGAATAAAAAAAATTAAAAGCAATTCTATCCAACGAAATAATCGCTTTCATGTAAAAATTAATATATTTACATACTTAAAGTGAGTAAATCTTAATAAATCCTATCCAGCTTAGGTGAAATTAGAATGGACGGAAATTTTAAAATGTTTTGAAAATAGAAAATATAAAAATTATTTGTATAATATTTTTGAATATGTAATTAGTTTTGATTAATTCACATTTTTTAAATTCACTTCTAATAACAAAGCTGCAATATTTCTCGTTTCATCTCACATTTATCAATACATTCATAAAATACAAATATGTTTAAATATATTTAAATGTATTTTAATAATTAAGCCATATAATACAATGTGGAATGAATGAGATTTACGTGGCATTTCATTCAGTATTTTCATTTATTTCAAAACGAAAAGATTCAGTCTTTCGTGCGATTTTTACACTGCAATCTTTATCCGTTTATTGGACATGTCTATTTTTTCTCTATAATATAGCTGATTTCTTATTCGATTATTAAAATTTTAAAATTATTAAGGCAAAAGAAAGAACTTTCAAAGATAAATTTATTTTTAAGATATCAAAACAGATATAGAATAATCTATAGATCTGATGAAGTTGTGACACAAATATAAATAATTTTAAAATTCGCACAGGTAAGTAATTAATGAAGTTGTGTACTTCTTGTATGTCATCTGTGTTACTATTAAGTTCCAATCATAAAACATGCTGGAGATTATTGTCTTAGTTTTATTTCAATTATTTGGACTTAGACACTTATGCATAAATATATATTTATGGATATATTCATTGTAAGGAAGTTATTTATAAAGGTGGACAGCGTTGGTGCCTGAGGTTGTGAAATTGATGTCGTGTATATTATATTATTATTGCTCCAAACAAAGATGGTGATTGTTTTACGCACAAATGTATTGAAAAACCTCTGTGTTACCCACACCTAATTTATCTGTTGCAATTTTGTTACATGATCTTACATTTTAATTTTTTATGTGTAAGTAATGTAGATTTTATATATTTTTTTTTACTGTGTTCTTTGTCCTGCCAAGAGGATGGAATTAAAATAGATATGACATAATAGTGACATACTTAATATGTTTATACCACAGACAGGTAGTTGAAACAGGTATGTTACCATAATATAAAATGTATTATCATCAATCGTCAAGCATTTTGTGGACAGACCAGATCAGTCCTCTCGCATGCTATTTGGAGCCACCAATAGAAATATTCAAAATGTTTAATAAATCATATTAGCTTAACATGCGTTGACCTGATGCAGTGACTGCAGCAAGTGTATCATCTTTTCTTTTTGAGTAAAAACTTATATTTCAGAGTGAAACAAATAAATTTGTTTAACTTTTATTGACACCGCCCTCTTGGTAAGATATTTGTGACAAAATATGCTTATAAGTAATATCACTGATCCTTTAATGCGCAGCAAATTTTGTTCCTACAGATGTTTAAATAGTTTTCTCAAATACATTTCTTTATTTAACCCCTCGCAAGTATTGTTATAGTGTACAAATGTATTTTTAAGGTTATGGCGTTATTATAAAAAAGTATTGAAACGTTTTAAATCATTTTGGGTAGCTTATAATATTTTTTTAGTTGAATGTTACGGCAAAATACTTTTGGCCATAAATTATATTAGACTGTCTTCGTGGCCTCATGTTTTTCTTAGTATTACCAGTAGCAACAGTATGGCATTTCATCTGTTCAATATTCAAAATTACCTATGAATTATTTAAACACACTTGCTGTATTTAACAGCCTGAATAGCCAAAAAGTCATTTATCGATCTACATGTAACTAATCTTCCCTTCGTGTTATTGTTTGGCAAAAAAGAGAAACAATACAGCCGCCATTGCCGCATGTTTTGTCTGTTTGTTTGTTTTGTCATGTTTCAATACAATATGATTTTCTGCACATTGAAACACAAAAGGAAAGAATAAAAAATATTAAAAACGTGTTTGCCGCTGTCACCACTTCATTTTCTTTTTGTCCAAGCGGGACACTTTGCTAAGAGGTTTAATAAAATTGTTCGGTAGATATCATCTAGTAGATTTTAATTTTAGTATATTAATTAGTGTATTCATTCAAAATGTCAAATTTCACTATTTATATTACCGCCATAGCATAGATAATAAAACTATGTACATAAACACCTACATTATATTTCAGCTGTCCAATTTCTTGTTTGCACAATTTGTGATTCACTGATTAGAAGAAATAATTTAATTATAACAATTAAAAATGAAACTTCTTTTAAGAAAAGCGCTTGAACGTTGAATGTATGTGATTACAAGAAATTGTACAGATAATAGCTTTAAATCCACAGCATTGAAGACTGTATATCTCAGAAAATAATTTTATTCTATACATTTGTTAACTATAATGTAATAAGCATTTAGCATTTCTTACGTACATAATATCGTAATAAATATTAATCACATCACAAAATAGTTTTATATCTGGTTTAAGCGAAAGGAAAGTATTTTGGCAACCAGGTGCATTACAAAACCTTAGAAAATAAGTTAGAAAAATGCTTTTCGTTACATCTATTAAATTTTTTATGTAAATTATATTTCATCTAGTCCACAGACAAACATTTTTTACGTTTTTTTCGTTTGCTTCAGGATTAATTTTACCGCTACACATGTGAAAACAGACACAGTTATTTAAAAAAATTTAATTATTATCAAAATTCCAATGTTATAATCAATAATATTACTAAGGTATGTACACACCTTTCGCTTAAAATCTGATACTACTACACTTACATTTAAAGAACATTCGTTTACTGTTTAGAACTTATCAAATATGTTTGTGGGTATTTGATAAAATCTAAGCTTTTTTCGAAAAATGATTTAAAACAAATCTTACACATGAAGCTTAAAAAGTTTGTACAAAATTATTATAACGTGTTGAACGTAGCTAGAATAATTTAGTGCATATATTATTTTCTAATTAAGCAAAATCGAAATCGACCTTAACCTTTTCTTATAATCTGTGAAAAGATTAGATAGGTTGATGATACCTTAAATGGCGACTAGTTTTAACACATGCTCACTTATTATTAGATATTATTACTATGTAGCTTTGTTCTTAGTTTATTGTGTATCTTAGTTGTTTAATTTGTTATTGCTTCTAATTAATGTTAATTAAACATTTCTTAAGTACTCAAAATCCATTAGATATCTGATGACATAAGTTTAGAACATGTTGACGCCTAATTTGTTCATTGTATTTAAATTTAGAATACACTTGAAAGCAAACAAAATTTCAATGGCGATACATAGATGTTGTTATAAGCGCGCCATCTGATGGTTGCTTTTATAGTTAATGATATTACTATGTATTTGTTACAACTTTTCCAAGGGAAGCTATGTTTTCCTGCATCAAGCAATACTAGTTATAAGTAATATTAGTTATTAGAATATACATTTAGTTAAGCGAAAGAACGAATACTCATTTTGAGATCAATGTATAGTTTATCTAGATAGTTAAGATGAAACTAGTTATAAGTCGCAACAGCAATAATTGTATAATGTATTTATAGCTATTGAGCGTTAAATTTTTAATAGTAAGTAGTTAGACAGTTGTGAATAATAATTGAGCTAGCGTTGTTATTTTAATGTGACAGAGATTATTTCTTTGTGAACGCATATCTCGAGGAAAAATTATCTTTGATTATATGTAACTATGATATAATTTAAGATGATTATCTCGATGCGGAGTGTAATCATTGTTTCCATCGTGTGATATAGGTACATTTACATTAAGTATATAGTCGACAGCATGGATTATAATAAACTGCAAAATTTCTATCATGAGTATTCATTTTCATACCTTTTTAACCCACATACTAAAACATATAAAAAACAAAACCATTTTAAAAAGTCTAAAAGTGCCTTAAAATTTTAATTTTAGGATAAAAAAATTATTACAGATCATAATTTTATGAGGACTACTTGGTTAATATTAGGCAATTCAATAGAAATGTTATTAAAAATTCAATGGGAGAAAAATATTGGTTTGCTTGTCTCCATACATTTATTAAATCTTATAGAAGGCCATTTTAAAAAATCATTTCAATTAAAGTACTCTAGGTATGCCTATTTGCCTATAGACATAGACAAACGGAAATGGATAGTGGCAACAAAATAATTATCCACATAATTTTTCATATTCATTTATATAGACTGGTGAGTATATCAGAAAAGGCAAAATGCTATTTACTTGTAGGTATGATGAAGTTCATGTATGAACAAATAAGTTAGATGAATAAGTGTATGATACCCTTAATAATGGCCATTAAAAGTGAGAACATCCAACATTTAAAACTATATAGGCGATTATAATACACCTTTTTGAAGCCTGCATGAAGGGATCTTAAATACAAAGTGAATGCACTTACTATACATACATGTTATTCAGCTAAACATGTAAATATAGATGAAGGTAGAAGTATATCCTAAATAGTAATTATTATTAAATTTATGGAAATATTTGACATATGCCATTGTGCCCGTTGAATAAGAAAACTCAATAATAAATATTTGATTATTATTTTAGGTCACTTATGACGACATCTCCACAGTATACAATGTTAACAATTTTCTCGTTGAATTCTACCAGGAATAATCTAATGCGACAGTACCATGTCATTTTGTGAAAATTGAATCATTATCTATAAAGATAAATAAAATTGGAGTGTCTGTTTGTGATATTAAAATAACCGCTTTTTACTAAATGCATATATAAGTATTATGTATTTAGTAAAAAGCACTAAATGAATACATATGCATATAGTAAAAAGTACATATGTGTATTTGATAGATATATCAAGTTTTTTTACCATTTTTGTCAGTCTGTCCGTCTGTTTGTTCTGGCTCTGGCTCTGGCTAACCTCTATAACGGCTGGACCGATCTTGACGGGACCTTTACTGGCAGATAGCTGATGTAATAAGAAGTAGCTTAGGCTATTTTCGTTTTAGATTTCTAGAATCCCACGCGGACGAAGTCGCGAACACAGCTAGTAGTTAATAAAAAACTTATTTTGAAGCAGGTTTTTGTCTCAATTTTGTTCCTTTTCCCTGAAATAAGTTATAGTGACATCTACTTTCTGTTAAGAAAACAAATTATTTGTAGCAATACTAAAGTTTTGGTATAAAAATTCAAAGATGTCGGTAGTGTAAACCTTACATATTAATTACATGTTATTGTATTTATTCGAAATATCGCATCTTTATAATGTCAGTAAATGAAAAAAAAACAAATTTGCAAATAAACATTATAATTTTTTTTTGTATGAACGCAAGTTAATTCTACCAACCTCACAATTGAATACAGTATTGCCACTTTATAGAACTGTTATGTCATGTGTGGTTGTTGTAGTTGGCAACTGTAGCAATATTCGTTTGCTTACTTTCTGCTTTCCTTGCTCGCGTCGCCAGTCAATTGGACTGTACGCTTGAAAGAATACAGCACGCGTAAATAACACTTATTCGCAACAAAAATTCCGTGAGTCCATACATAAACAGAACCAAATTTGAGTATCTTCTCATAAAACTTGGATGCGTGAATGCGTGGAAGTGACAGTTTCATAAATTCGGTTTCTTATTTGTGTGAACTACAATGTTGTTTCGCGCTTCGAAGACCGACACATAAATATTGTGTTGCCTGGGTCGGAAATGTTGCATTTGGGGTATGTTTGCGGGATCGAGGACACTTGAAGGCGCACTATGTTCGAGGCGGGCTAGTCGAGGGTGGTCAAAACATCAGTTAGAATGCAAGACGAGTGCTGGCCGGAGGGGTCGAAACGGAACGGAGTTGAGAAACGGAGGTCTACAAAGGTGATGACGATCGCTGAAAGCTTCACCAATTTAGATGAGACTGCAAAGGCCAGCCGCTTCGTGCGCGGTCCTCATTCGAAGGTTGGAAAACGATTTCAGGAGAATGGTGGTCGGACGAAGCGCGGTGTGTGCTGTGATAATGAGTGTACGGAGTCAAGTGCTAGTGATGATTACGAGAGACAAGGTGACCGGCGAGTGACGGGCTCGTCGTGCACGGCGCTGCGGACTGCGGTCGCCGCGCTCTACCCCTTCGATGACTTTGCCCTGGAGAAGATCGGGACAGGATTCTTCTCCGAAGTGTTCAAAGTAAGTAGCAGTATATGTATAAGGAACTAAAGGTTAATACTATTTCAAAAAACATACCAAAACAAACCTACCTTATTTATATAACTAGTATAGTTCACGTTTTTAGACATAACATGATACTATTTAACTTCATATATAGTCAAAGTCCAAAATAATCTGCTAAACTAAATTTATGTAAGCCTATGGTCAAACATCATACATTTTATTCACAAAATCCACACCCCTTAATAATGACAGTAATGATAATGATTATGATACACAAGTCATATAGCCCATTAAATCTATATGACTTATTTATTAAGGCTTGTTATGGTTTCTGGCCAAATCCATCAAGAATACTTTTCTGTATATGAAGTTTCAAACCAGCTAAAACTCCAAAAAGTTCATTTTCATATAACCTTTTAATTAAAATACAGCAACACAAAACTGTCTTCCAAACAAATACATTGACACTTAAATCTTGAACTGATAAATTAATCCAATTAGATACCTCATATCCTAAGTATCTAATCCAGAATGTTCAATACAGCCGACCAACATGCCTATACTACATTCTTTATATGTATATAAATGTATGATGTACTTTTTTTCATTTTTTGTATATGCTTATATTCCCATTAAAATTTTCTTAGCACTTGCAACAAAGTAACTCATAAGTAGAAGTAGGGAAGTAGAAGTACAATCATTGTTGATGAATATAACTGTAGACATAATAATAAATTATTTTATCGCACTAACTGACCAGCCATAACTTTATTATAATTGAAGCCGACAAATCGAATTACGAATTGCACAACAAATATATGAGATATAATGTGGCATAAATATATGTACATCTAAAGATAGTTAATTGGACTATTTGGAAAATATTAGTGCATTCCGCATTGTATTAATTCTTGACATTTGTCGTACATAATTTCTGGCATTTTGCCTGCTCTAATATACAGTAGAACCTCTTTAAGTTGAACCTCTATAAGTCGAAAAGCTTCATAGCTCGAAAAAATGCTTTATTCCCATCACTTCCAGCCCTAAAACCTCCATTACTCGAAATCTCAACCCTCTATTAGTCAAAATATTCAGTGAGTTTGTGCAAGCCATTTCAGTACATACTTGCCCTTTTATTTTACAACCTTTAACATTCTATTTTACAACCTTTACAATTCAACCTACTTTAAGAATTTTCCATCATTGTAAGTACACCATTATCAGTTAGAAAAATTGGGAGTAAAAAGAATTACCACTTCAGGAATTAATGACTCACATTAACACATGCTTGCTTTTTTATTTCTACATATATTTTAAGGTTGTTTTTGAAATAATAATATTGGTCACTAATAATAAATTAAAATATGTTTGTTACCTTTGTAACTTAAATTGTTATTTACTTCCTCTAGCTCATAATTTGTAAAAATGAATCTCTACCTCTTTATATCTAATCAAAGTCTGTGTAATTTGAAAACCTCCAAAGTCAAAAACTCAATAACTCGAATTTTTTGGCATTTCCTAAGCAGTTTAACTTATAGAGGTTCTACAGTAGTACTATATAGATGCTAATATACCTGTTTTGAGGTAACTATCTAATATTTTTGTTTGCTGTGGAAAACTGATTTAATGTATTGTATCGTGGTCATGTTCCAATTTGCCATTATTATTCAAAGCATGTCTGTGAAGAAAAGGCAAGCGAATAGTCATTTTCAATCACTGTGGTACATCTAACAGCCGATCTTTACTTACCACCAGACAGCATCATACTGTGCGCTAACATATGACACAATAAAAATGTGTGATTTAATATCCTTAATTTATTTAATTCATTAAACCTTTATTTTGGTCTTGTCTCACTGAATATCTTGTTAATCTCATTGAGATCACCAAAACAGTACATTGAATTGCTAACATTTAAATTTAGAGTGATAAATACAATGATATATAAATTTTATGTAAAAATCACTACAGCACTTTATTGTTGTTGTACTTATGCATGAACCATGTGATAGGATACAGCTGTATAGAAATACTGTTTTTTTTTTAATAAATCCAAGAAGGAAGGATATGAAACATATCATTTTTCACTCACTTTGCGAATCACACATCTAGGTACATATGTGAACAAAGTTGCAATTAACGAGTACTGGTGTATTGATATTTGAAATTATAGTGATGATTATGTTGCAATAATGAAATACATGAACGATAGACATACAATTATACAACTCTATACCACTTTGGATATTTATTTTGTTTACTTAATGATTAGCTCTCCATCATGTTTTCATCGGTGTAAGACACAGAAAGTGTCTTATTAGAACAGTATTCTTATTAATTTCATACCCACTTGATTTGTAACTATTTGGTTTTATCATTTTTCGTGATTTTATTTGTAAATTCTTACAAGATGTAATATAATCATTGAATAGGCAATAGGGTCACCATGTTTTCCATAGTGAGACGTTAACATAACTGTTGAAACATGGGAGTGTACTACACTCCTCTGTCTACCACTTGGCGATTACTGGCGTGATTTACGTAATGATTAGCTCAATAATTGCTCATCACAGTGATGATTAGAATAGAAGCCGGATAATAGTAGCCAGCAATCTGAAATCGAAGTTAATTGACTGTGGAAAATTTATTAGTGTAATAAAATATTTTTTTTGTACCTAATGTAATTACTTATCCAAATACTGAGAGAAATTATTACAAATAAACAATTAGTATTGATTGCTTTTATAATTGGTGAAATGTTGTATAAATTATAATTATTTGTTTTAATTTTCCACATGCACTCCAATATTTAAAAAAAATGTCTGATAGATAATTGATGTAAGTTATCCATGCGAGTTATCCACAGATGCTGTTACCTTGAGATAAAATTTAATTGCCTAGGTTTTTTAATGACACGCTAACAGTCGCGATCGGCGCTTATTGCTAAGCGCGAATATATCCTCGAATTGATCAGGCATCCGTAGGAAATGTAACTAATAACCACGCCTGTAATCCCTGAAGACCACCAGTTACCACTTCACCGGTTAGGACCCACCATGTAATGTATGGTGAGCCTATTGCGCCGGGTATCGGACGCAAATCCAGACCCCGAGGTTCTACTGGAAATTCTAGTTAGAATATCAAATGCAGTTACTTCTGGATTGGCCCTATCTGGGATTTGAACCCAAGACCTCTCGATCAGCAGTTACGCTCGCCATCACTCTATCAAAGAGGCGGTCATTGGCACCATATTATATATAGGTATTTTATTATCACTATTAGTATTATTGTAACCAGAAAATTAATGTATGATTGGGATCATCATTCATATTATTCTCAAAACTTCATATGTCTACAAAATATCTAAATAAGCTCTAAATAAAATCAATTAATACGTACTTAGCGAAGCGGAGTGGCAAGTTTAAATGCGTAATAAATGATTTTTTAATATCATTTCAAGTTCTCAACTAGGCAAGTAAACAAGCTAAAACCCATAGTACTGTCGCGATATGCACAGTTACGTCTCTCGTGTTGCAAACTCGAACAAACAACACTTTGTTTGATGTAATTTACCAGCACACATCACTAGTGTTTGTTCACAGCTTATAATATTTTTGTATAAGGAACGCGAATGGCGAGACATGAATTATAAAACCGTTGTTGCTATCGTAACTAGGTACTTAGCGTTTGTTTTAATGTAGGTAATTTATTCTTACTTCTGTAGATCTCGAATAACTTTTTGAAGATTATTTGTTTGTATATAACAACGTTTACTAGACTGGAAATTTTTATTCTGTTTACGGGAATACAGCATAGTCATTTTTTTATCAAAAATGAAAGATGTCAATTTTTTTATTATATGCAATTTATCCTATTTTCATCGTCGGAGTTTAAACTACCTATATGCACATGAAATTTCATCAAAATCCATTCGGCAGTATAAACGTGAAAACGTAGAAGACGCACAAGAGTAACTTTCTCATTTATGAATGAAACAAGTCATTACCGTCCATTATAATGTAAAAGCATATTTTTTTATCGACGTATCGTCAACATTTATTAATATTGCCAAGCGCATATAAGAGATCGCAGCACGACAATGCCTTTGTGTTGCAACAATTAACCTGAATTATTTTCGTACATTTCATTTGAAGCCGTCGCTGTGGACGCGGACAGCGCGCGCGGTTCGCCGCAAAGCTCGCCCGCCGCGGCGCTACACCGCGTCGCGGTCCGTGCACAGGGCCTTAGCCTCCTTCCGCCGATATCGGTCACGCATCAAAATTTCCTAACAAAAGATGTTCGTCGAAGTTTTCGGTTATGTTTGTTCTTTTTTCCACACCAACATCGACCGATTTCATAACGCGCACGATCTGTTGACAAGGTAAGTCTATGTGATCACTGCGTGTAAAAATCCAAACGCAACGGACGTTACCGTACGTATGTAGTTACTACATGGACGTTAGTCATTCATCATTCGGTACTGAATGTATCGGGCGCACAGTTTTCCCACCCTTGCTATTGACCTTGCCCACCGGCGGGTACACAAGACGTAGGTACCTATAGTTGATAGTGCTCTATTTGATTAGAGTTTATTTTGATCACAGCTCAGTCCCATACATACTACATATTAAACTATATGTGTAAGTGTGTGTATACATCTTTATAGCGACTGTTGAAATAACTACGCGATTAGTCGACCGAAGATAGATCGATGCTTATCCTAGCGATCGTTGTGAAAGATGTAGATAGTATATTATTAGTATATAAATAAATAAATATGTTTTATAAATTCATCGATTTAGTTGTAACATATCAGTTTAAAAGTAACTTCACGCCTGTAATCCCCGAAGAGGTAGGCAGAGGAATGCAGAACACTCCCACGTTTCACCAGTTACT
>DWTO01003096.1:0-13008 GCA_018244755.1 Jemadia pseudognetus | reverse complement strand
GCAGATATACAGATTAACCCATAAATCAGTGACATACGTTGTCAGGTTTGAGGAATTACGAGTAGCTGGAATGTCTAATATCATAGCGTTCCTATCAACTGACATGAAATGCCTACCCGTTTACGTAATAAAATCGTCCAGGCTATTATTTATCCAATAAAATACAATATTAATTCTGTATTCATGAGTTGTACATATATTAATGGCTTTTTAATGTACCTGTCTGATTTATTGCGACCTATAAAAAAATAAAGTCCATTTCATTTTATGTACGTTTCATTAAATGCCTATTTTGGTGGGGAACGCCATAGGCGTGGTTTTCTTAACTTGTTTATCTTGTATTTTAATGCATTAATGCTTTGTAAGTGTAGAGAATAGCTACCGTACTTTGATGTACCAATGCAGTTTCAGAAAAACGGAGGGTCTTTATAAATAGACACCAATAATAAATCAAAAATATTATGTAAGTTTTCAAAAATACGTACGATACAACAAATTTTTCATTTTTGTATTTTAAGCCAGAATGCATAAAACTAAACTGAACTAATAAACTTATAAATCAATTTATACAAAGTGCATCGTCGATTAAAAGCGTTGAATATTAATTAGATGAAAAAAATTGAAACGAAATTTCCATCAACACGAAACCTACATTTATCTATTTAAAAAAATGTGTGTTCCGTATCTTTTCAATCAATTCTCTACAAATATATTCAATTGCCTATCATTACTTTTTATGGCAACAAGTAGGTACGGCCTAAGACTGATGATAACAGAATATACAGATAAAGGTAGAGATCTTAATCTTCTATACATTATTCACTAAGATTTACAGAGTGAAACTTGATCTGTTTAGATATATGCTACGATTTGCCAAGATTTTGTCAAATTTCCGTACGTTTTATGTAGTTTTAATAGGTTATAAAATAGAACCGGTTATCTACATGTTACATAATATTCCAAACATATTTTGCCAGAACACAGAAATTGTGCCGAGTTAACAATTTACATCATAAGTATGTGTGCGTATTTTTGATAGTTATGTGTGTATGGGCGTAAAAGCTTCTACAACTTTTTCATTTGTATTTTTAAGTCAATTTATCATCTGTATTTTTAAGTCATTTTATCATCACAGTGTAAGCAATACTATAACAATGACTTTACTATAATATTTCAGAAGTATACTTATAACATGTCATTAATAGTCTTATTGACTTTCCTTCGGTCTTAGTCCTGATGAAAATTTATGTCAATTGTCTTTAAGCCGTACCGGTGTTTGGTGGCGACTATTATTATACGAATATTACTTACAGAGTACACTACTCATAACTTTATATTCCAGAAAAGAATCAACCTTCTGAATACAGTGACCGACTTACTCGTAGTTTGCACTGAAAGGAAATAATTCTCCACTTTGCTCTACTATCTATTAAACTTAGATAAGTTAATATTACAGAGTTTTTCCCACAAAGTATATATTTATATGCCGAAACTGATTCAACAAATAATTAAATGAACGGAATATTTCAAATATTTCAACTAAGAACATAAAATATTTAATCGTAATTTAACATTGCATAAATAATGAGAATTACAGTGAGAGCCGAAATAAAATGATGAACGCTCAGAGTTACCTCGAAATAACCCCCCGGACGATGTATGCACGTTACTTTACGGATCGGAAATCCGTGAAATATAATCGAAATATTCGAGCGGGCACCACCATTTGTCACTAGTGTGAATAATCGGTCGCCTCGGTGGCCACCGCGAATTATTTTCGACAGCTCCATTGTGGCCGCGCGGGTGTACGACCTTTTTTAATTATATTTACATTATAAAATATTGTTATTGAACTGACGATATCCATGATTAACGCGTTTAAGAAGACTTAAGTGTAAGAAGGGTACGTAGGTAGGTATATCGACGGAATTTAAATGTTGGCATATAATAAGTCCAGTGCAATACTGAAGAAGCGAGTATTTTACTTAATTTTTTTCTTAAGGAACACATCAGACTGTCGTAGCCCTCCCCAAATGCCTTTATGAACTTTCACGTGGAATTTTATGCTATCAGAGCATGATTTGTAAGATGTGATATACAGGCCACATTATAGCAAGGGACATTCTAAATAGTAAATACTTTAACTCAGCAATGTGTCTAACCGATCTCTTGAACAGAACCGCTAATAGAGTCATGTTATTTGTGAAATAAACCAGTATTAAGTATTATTAAAAAATTAAAAAAACACACTAAACGATTTTATTATAATTTATATCATTTTCCTTAAGAAACATAAAATTTAATTTAATTCTATCATTATTGAGTTGCGTGTATTAGATGAGATTCCTGGATTCCCGACAGATTTCTAGAAATAACGTATGCGGCTGGGGACATTATAGTTACAAAACTTAAAATGAACGAAATCCTCATTTCGAAAAAGCGAATTAAAAATCCTTTTTGTCTATGGTAACAACCATGAGAATTTTTCATTCGTTTCGAGGCAGCTGCATCATGTATCAGAGCAACAGTTTAACATTCAAACACGTGAGTCGTGTAAATTTCACCGCGGTACTGATAGCCGCTCTAAATATAAACTAGGCACTTAGCGCTGCCTTCATTAATCCGGCTCCGTCGGCCAGATGGCTGACAGACCATTAAATGACGCCGCGCACAACTGACGGACGCACCAACACGTGACGTCACGCACCCCTAAGTGGTCGATTGTGGTGAGATTAATGGAGTTAGAATACAGTTAGAATTGGAACATAACGGATCTCATATAGTACGGGTGGAGTTTTTTCTTATTGGGGCTACGAATTTCGAGCTGTGGTCATTAGTGTTCATAATCTTGTTTTATTTTATAGTCAAGAAATTGAACAAAATATAACTATACTGTATAAAAAATATGCTAACTAAATTGTTCGTGGTTGCCCAGTTTTGAAGAGTTATATATAATACAAATAGATATTTTCTTTTCTAGTCGATAAGGTTCTATGGTTAAGCCTCAACCAGTAACTTAACGCCGAAAGAATATGATCGATGATATGACACTCGTATATATCTAGAAAACGGATACACTAATGACATTAAAAATTTAAAACAATTCAAGTTTGACTAAAATAAACATCGTCTCATAAACTCCAATAAGTACAATATCTTTAGAAAAACAAATGACAATTGGCGATAACAATGGATCAATCAGCTACTAAGTTAACCCAAAACACACCTAAGCTCCTTCGCTTACGGCTTATTTTACATCAGCGTAACACAATCACATATTTCGCTAACAACTCGGCCAATGGTAAACGAGACAATTTGGATGAAAGACATGAACGGAGCGCGTATTGACATATCAATCACGTACGAGGTACGTTGAAATACGATGTAAGTATACTTGTGCAGTGGTGCTCAACCTTATGCACACCAGTAATGTTCATTAGTTCTTACTAATACTTAGCAGTACGCTTGCAAAATTATACATTAAAATTCATTGAGTTTCGAATTAATTTGGCCGGTAGAATGTGCTGCGCTCTATTACTGAGAGTAAATTTAACATCGGATTTCAATACAAGATATGTATGGTTTGTTTATAATGCGGATCTTTTTTACGTAGCTAGTTCTCTTTTATTTCAATATGATAGTTACTGATAAATGGAGAACATATTAGCAACACTTCTTTAATATAATTACTGCACATCTGAATGCGCACTGCATACTATCGTACTATCGAGTAATAAGAAGCTCTACCGGAAAACGTAACTAGAACATAAGTCTAAACTTAGTGTGTACTCCGTAATCATCTCGCATTCTGATAGCTGTATATACACGAGTTCAGTACTTTGAGCGCCACTGGCTCATAGTTCGAACGCAAACTGGTCACAAAGTAGGACCGCCTCGGGAAACAAAACAAAGCTCAGATCAGTATCGGCTGCCTATTCAATCTTTTTCGCCCGAGCCGAGATGTTTAGATTCTGTCTCATTATTCACGTTTAGACTTAGAACGAGAGCACTTGTATCTCACAACCCCCCCTTCCCTCCTGCTCTCAGCCTTCGCGCTCATTCTTTTCAGTACAACCCGCATTATAATCGAAGTATGAAATGAATTCTAGTATAATTTCTATTATACTAGAATTCATTGTATATTTCGATTAATTAGAATTTCGTTCATATCCTGAACCTCGCTATCAGCAGTCGCACTTACAAACAATCGTCCAACGAGCCAGTCAGCTAGTTCTTGTTGAAACATATTAACACGCTTAGTAGAATACATTATTCACACATATTATTATGGTTCGGATGAAAACGAAATAAATTAATTTTCCGGTGTTTATGTAAAGTGGCCAACCGCTGTATAAACACAGCTGACTTGTTCAATAAACGGACGTACATTGTTTACGTTCGACCAATAAAATCTGTCATTAAAACGAAATAAGTAGTTAATTATAGGGGGACCATGTCGCCATTCCACTAACAAAATATGTACACATGAAACAAAAGATTATAGTGAAACTGCGAAAGAACAATTAAAATAAAATTTCTTAATCGATTCTTTAAAAAAATTGTCATCTTAATAAAATATTGTCTTGTTAGTAGAATAATTCTCATATTTTTATCACATAACCCGCTGGCGTTGCTTTGACAAATTAGCGTTTTTATATTATCTATTATTTACAGATGCTATAAGACCATAGGGAGAATAAGTCAAGATTGACGTTTATTGTATATGCGAATTTAAGGTGTTTTTAATTACAATTCATAAATATTAATTGATGTCTATTGTAATAAATAAAGGCGTTTTATGGCGTATGCGTTTTAAGAATGACTAAAGAAAATATATTAATTATGTAATAGGTACTATTAAAATGGTTAACACATTTTTTTGTACTTAAAAAATTAGAACTCATAACACTTTTAATTAAAAAATGAAGAGAAAAAATCACTTAAATGATTTCGAATCGTTGGTTTTCAGTGGAAATAACAATTACCCCATTTTCGCCAGCGCACTTCACTGAAACAAATAGAAGTTTTCAGAAGCTCTGCAGACTATACTTTATGAATATATATATAATAAATTCTAAAAATATTTAAAAGTCTCTTAAATGCACATTTCATATTTTGTTTCAAATTACGACTATTCTGTTTGATTGACAATTTATGGACAGAAAAGTACGTAAATGTTTATGGTACTTTTATGGCGTTTAATATTAGATGATTGGAGTGTGTACCAAATAATTATATTACTGTTTCTTAAATCTCTTTCATACATTGTATATGAGTACAGTTAACTTCCAATAAGCGTTCAATCATTTCGGACGTTAAAATATACTCATTCGAATGTTTATGAGTTTATATCCATTTTGGTTATATTTTATGTCATATTAGGAGAATATCACTTTATGTTACTAATAACAAATAATGCATTGTAAATATGTATTTAAGAGCAGATTTTAAATTGTTTTTAAGGTAATCCGTTTTCATATCTGTTTATCACGACACTTGAACGAAGTTCCCCTTACTTATATAACAGATAGAGTTAAGATTTATGAATTAAAATAAATACGCTTGTATCTTCTTCTTGAGGTGAGCTTCTAAAATATTTAGACTTCAAACATCAATCTACATTAAAGTACCTCTTTATGCGTTCCGTTGTTTATTGACCATACATTTTAATTGCGTGTAAAACAAGGAATATAGCAATATAACTTTTACTTGGCTATTATCAGGAGATTTCTGCGAAATAACGCCTGGCTATAGTAATTTAAAAAAATTACACTCTCTAGTATCAGCACGGATTTTAAACTTATGCCCGGTGTAGGGCAATAGGCTCAGCCACTAGTGCATGATGGGCCATATACGTAACTGGTGAAACATGAGAGAGTACTACACTCCTCTGCCTACCTTCGGGGATTACAAGCGTAATGTTACGTTTACATAGACTTACGCATAACTACCATTTATGTTACAAAAATGTAGAGATTAATACAGTTGTACTTATATTTGTATATGCGGTGTGTTTGATACAATGAGATGGACCTGATACTATTAAGCTTGTCTACCATTTAGTCTACTGTCATGTTTTTCGAAAACATCTTCGGTACATTAAAATTTTGATTGAAATTAACGAGTAGATATAAGATTAATGGTTTATAAATCCATCAAACTTATATCTTCAATTTATACTACGCTTTGATTATTACCTTTTTTATCGAAAGCGTATTAGTGTCCTGGGCAGTAATAAATAACTAAAACAGTATAACTGTGATAGTCTAATTGTTTTCCGGTTAGCGTCCCCATATTACAATTATTGTAGGTAACACGGACGCTGAGCTACACACACTAGCTGATGAGCAGACCACACACAGTTACGTAAACGAGTCTGGTATGTTTTTGTGTGGGATAATTAAATTTATAGCATGTTTCATATATATAAAAAACGGATTTGTTGACTTCAGTGTTGGTTCAATGGATAGTGATTGCTGAACTGAGGGTCGTGGGATTAATTGCTACGCAAAACTAATTCTGTGCTAAACACATTTATACTACGATAAACAATATTTTTTCATTATTTGGATGTAAAATGTGTGATACAATTACGTTGTTATGTACTTAGGTATTCAAGCGTTTAGGGTGGATGGTCGTATGTAACAAACAGTATCCGGGGAAATTATTTATTATTTTTACCAATTCTTACTTATTTTATATTTTACCAATGTGGTAAAAGATTTAAAAATTGTAACTATATTAAACACATTACAATGTTTACATTTACTCTACTTACATTGAATAGATAACTATCTGTTGTTAAGCTCCTCTGTGTATATCTCTAAAGTTCTTCAGCATTTCTAAGGATTAAAGGCAATTTGTAGCAATTAAAGTATAGTAAATGTAAAATTGAATACGAGGGCCTACATCACTGGTCCGGAGGGTGACGAATTGCTAATAGGGTATACGAGGCTCGGACTGGCCGCGGCGTAGCACCAACACTCCTGTGTTCACTGCGTATCTATACATGGTGCGTAACCCCTGTTTTTGTAATACAGGGTAACTGTTTTACCCTTAATTGTTTAGCAAAATCCATTTCGTACAATTAAATGTCATATAAAAATGAGAAGACTAATTAATAATGCTTAGCGTAGTCTGAGTATAACGTACACAGTTATACAGTGGTCCATAGACATCTTTAGTAGTATTTATTTTGCTGAGTTTTCCAAACTAAATGGAATAACTCCAAGGCTTCGTGTATCGGAGTGCAACAGGCACCCCGTACTGCGAACATCTTCATCAATACCCAGACTCAGCCACGGTCGGACCTAAGGTCATTGCGCCCTATTCTCGACTTGCCGCATCTAGCAATGTATTTGTTCCCTGTTAATAGATATTGAATCGAATTTAATCGGACTTAGTATTTGATTATAATTCGTTGATTTTACGAATACCTAAATAAAACAGGTATTCTAGAATATAGGTTCAGCATACTACCACTCCTCAATTGATTGCACAAAATCAATTAATTTCGTGCAATAATTAAAAACAAATTCAATCAAACGCCATTTCTAAACACCTACCAGTAGGTTAAAAAAGCGAAGCAGCGAATCGTATGACGCACGAAAAAATCAAGCGTTAATCTAATAGCGCCTTTACATTTGCATGAGAACAAATTAAGTAGTGAATAAAAATAGGTACGAAGCGTTTTACACCGTTCGAAAAAAAAAGCATAAAAAATAAAAAGCAAAGGAAAAAAAATTGACGAAAAATTTTAATCGACACAGCACATCACGTCGGTCACGTATCTGTGTCGATCCGAATCGTATCTTCGCCTTAAGAACAAAAAGTCAAGAATCAATCCGAATGGGGAGTAAAAAAAGATTCAATCGACGAATGAATCAACACCGTTACGTCTGATTGTCGGGTTTGTGTTCGCTGCGTTACGTTCCGATTCCCATGGCGTTATTAGACACATCATACAAACCGAAAATTCCTCATTCTTACTCGTAAACACCGGAACTAAACTAATAATTTGCTTTTAAACTCACACATACACGTATTTTTAATTCAACTACAAGTCCATTAACCATAATTATGTTGATATGCATATCTATGATTTGACATATAAATTATTAAAACAATTAAACCATGTTAATTAAATCAAACGTTTAATTAATTTAAAATCTTATTTTATAGGTACACAATTTTAGATTGTATGATTCATTATTGAAATACGAGAAATCTTATAGCTGAGAGCAAGCTTATGTTTAATTTACTGGCCATTTCGACTAAATGAGAAGTGTCTTGCGGTGAAGAGACACGGCATCAGGAATTAATTGATAGATAGACCGCATATTATAAGAGTTTAAATTGTATCTAAAACTAGCTTATTAGGGGTATCCTAACAAGCCTCACATTTAAATGTGGCTGTGCCGTTTAGCACAAAAAATCGAGCTCAAAATAGTAACTAACAGATATGAATTACATTACATTAAAATAATTACAACCACGCAATGGACTTGCCGCGATTATACACAAATAAATAATATGAATTACGTTCCAACACGAATCGACATTATCTTTAAAGTTAGCATTACCATCACCTAGACTTGCATCAGTGTAATAGTACCTAAACTAAATGATGACACTTATGCCGTTTTAGCATTTCGACGTATATGGTTTGCGCCTATCAAAATTACTTACAAGGCGTGACGGCTAGACCAGAGTGACATTGAACTGCCCCATTACAGGACACTTCTCGAAATGACCGTACACACGACATCCGAACACGCGATATGTGAATTAAGAAGAATAATCTAAATTACACATATTACAACTCACCGGCTTGTTTTACAAATGATGTAAAAAAACTGAGATGAAGTCATCTCCCAAGATGTTTTGATTGTGAGTTAATTTCAAGTTGTTTATATACATGACACTGATGGTTTTTACAAGTTTCGAACATACGAATGTGCAAAATATACAAAGAAAATAGAAAGCAAGAACCGCTTGCAATGAGAAGTGACCAGTGTGGTTCTGGGATAATTGCAACTAATCTTGATGAGAGCCGTAGAAACAGATCCACTGGCAGTTAATACAGTTAATTTTCGTTCTTGCGAAGACTATTAGTTCGAATTGAACGATAAAGGAACTGCAGGAATTTGAGAGCTCTTCGTGGAAACTACGCTAAAATACTGCTAGTGCAAATTAGTATTCATTGGTACGTGTTCTATTCAAGGTTTCCTGCTATTTCTGAGGACTGAGATCGCCCCTACAATACGGCTGCAAATGTTAGCCATTTCCTCATACCTCATATCTTGGCACGGTGGTACTTCCTCAGGCAAAGGGAACACTAGTAATTTTCGATTTAACTCAGGAATTTGAAAATTTAAAAAAACTCCATTAAGGCTGAGTCTAACAAAATATAGCAGCTATAGAATTAAAAGTATTGTAACAATTACTATTCCAATATTCTTGGAACCTACAAATCATATGTGTATACATACACAAGTACCGTCGACAAAACAAATGCGACTCAAAGAAAAAAAGGTATTAAATTTTTTGGCAACAAAGTCATAGCAACCCTCGCGCTACAGGTTATTATTACATACAGATTAGTATATTATTATGGTCGCCTTACAGAACACAGTTGATTTTTTATTTAACTTTTTTTTGTTTAACAATTTCGACCAACGTCGGCATAGGGGACGCAAGGTTGTTATTAGACAAAGATTAAAGTATATTGAATCTGTGGTTTTGTTTACTGAATAATGTTTTAAGAGACACAAATTTTTTACTAATTTTCAAATATTCTTTCATCAGTGGATTTAATCTTTTGATTTTTAAAAGTGTTCGGCGTACAACAGAGTTTCTACGTCTTTTTCATAATTATACAGATCGTGTTTCATGCATTATTTCTAATTCACACAACCTTCAAACAAATACGTGTTAGAGTTTGATTTCGTGCGAAGATTAGTCAACCTTTAGAGAATACTGGAGTATTTGTATCCGGTTTGTAAAGTTACTGCGAATTGAAGTTAAATAGTTACTGCGTTTGTTTGATTTTTGAACATTTAAATATCATTTGCCTTTAAGTCACACAAGTTATTCTTGTCATATCATCTTTGAAATAAATGTTATCATTTTGCTTAAAATTACTCGTTGCATGAAATCTATATTACATATCTTGTAAGCATAAGAAACGACAATGCATGTATGTACGAAGAGTGACACAATTTTTAAGCGAAAAAGTATAACTCTAGGGTTAGGGCACAAATTAAAACATAATTATTTCAAATCTACCATACATACATATTTCTGTCATGTAGTTATATTAAAATGTCGCCACGTGTGAACAATAAGAAGTACTGTTGTCACGTATGTAACGCATTCATTGGATAATTCACGCTCTACATAAGATTATATCAACAAATGCCTCTATCGGCAGCTAATCTGCGCCATTCGTCGTTACCCGTTTTTTCTCGTCATTATCCGCCGGATCCCTCTGTTTCGGTCGTAATAATACGAAACTAAATTACAAGGCCCGAATTTCGGCTACTATTAACATACCTAGCTTGTATCATTCGAATGGGATGTATGTAACAAGTTGATTTACAAAGGCGAAATAGAACTGTATAGTAAAATAGTTTGTTTCACGTCACCGAACGTGGTTTATGTAAGTTGTGATGAATTTACTTAAGAGTTACATTTATTTAATACATGATATACAATTATAACATTGATGTCAAAGTATTGAAACCCATATCAAATGAAACATTCCAGAGCACATGAATACTTGATACTCAACTAGGAGGGAGCATACATCACTGACGTGTATTGTCGATAAACCAACACTGCAATTTTGTAGAGATAAATATGTAAATAAGTTAAATGACCAATTGTTTCTTTACTGGGGGAAAATGTAACGACTTAAGCTCTAAAATTAAACGTACTTATACTCACATATTTTGGTGAAATTAAGGATAACGTTGCGAACTCACTTGGAAATAAATAAATAAAAAAAACAATGTTATTATTTCACCATTACAAACTAGTTCATTACTAATTAATTTTAAATATCAATACCATGGAAGGAAGCAAACTGAAATTCTAAAACTAGAAAAGTTCAGATATACAGACGTTTTACAGAACTGGTTTAAATGAAACAAAAATTTTATATTTCACTGACCTACATGTAAATGGAGTTGTGACTCATATCACTTAATAACAAAAAGTCTTATAGTTCCCTCCCAATCCGTCAGATGGCTGTAGCTGGCCCTCCGGGTGTGACCTCATCTATCATATTTATCTGAGCTGCCAGCTATTTATCATCTCTACAAATTCTTGTGGCCATAAAAAAGAACGACGTTAGAAATGAGAGTCGTGTTGCTTGCCGGTGTCAGAATTTTGAACATAAATTCTTGAGACCTCGTAAAACCTACATATGATAAATTAAAAAAAAATCATATGTACCAACTACTTACTACCTACAAATATAATCTACTTTCAGCTGTAAGCTATTTTTGAATGTGAATATGAATACGAGAAACATGTCTACCAGAAGAATCCTTTATAATAAAATCATTGTCCGATATCTCTTCCTACAACCGAAACAATGGGTAAACAGGGGATGCGAAGATCTTTCCAAATTTACGGCTAACCTATAATTTGGTTACGAAAAGACAATCCGGAGTTAAGGATGCGATGGCCACAAAATCACCACCTTGCGTTTCCATGGCCGTTCTTATCATTGTTTTGCTCGTTTTATAATAATAAGCTACGTTTACATTGATTTTTACAATGTCAGTAACTCTACTAACAGTAACTTTGTTTATTGAAAAGTAATTTCAAAATTTTGATTGTTTCGTTGTTCGTGTTCGGTGCAAACGCGACTGCCGATCAGGAAGTCCCGACTTCAAATCCCGAGGGCACTATCAGATTTTTCTAATTTATTTTTCTAGTGGTGGCTCAAAGTACGGAAATAGGCTCACCACCTATTCCATAGTGGGACGTAAACGTAACTGGTGGAACGTGTACTGCTTTCCTTTGCCTACCTCTTCGGGGTTTGTGGACTCGAATATAGGTTTTTAAATTTTCTTTTAACTTTAAAGAGGATCCTAAATTTCGTACATCACCGGAGACATTGTTTTCAGCTACCCTAACTGACCGATCGCAAATTTTCCATCATCAAAATATAGAGTGATTCCTCAATCGGCAATTGAACAAAAACATTAATCGAGCAACCCCAAACCATCAGAAATAACGTCACAGTGGAAACTCGAGCCGGCCGCAAATAGGTTGCCGTCGACCCACGCCGTGGCAGCGCCCTTATGATCACCTAAACCACCGACAATGACACGAATTGACCTGTAATTACCCCGCGCTACCCGCCCCAAATTACCCCGCTAACCATTAACCACTATCCCGGCCTTATAAAAAGATGCCATAAAAACTACCCACCTCGTCTTCACCAATGACGGACAGCTACTTCCCTGCGAATGAAATTCAGCCCAATGCTTAAATTATAAGGTTCAGATTTCGTAGAATTGAACATCATAAGAAGCAACATCCGAATCTCTAGGTGATGACGTCAGAGCAATTCGGTCTAGATTGCTTTTAGATTTTGTTTTATTCTTGTTATTTTATGTAGATTATGTTTACTGTAAGATAACATTAGTCACGCCAATAAAACCTACAGAGGCAAAATGTAATTGTATTACATATTCTAACTAAAGACAACTAATAAAAATTACTATATTTTCGATGATCGTCAAATGTACACATTTACACATATATAACTTAGAATGTTGTATCTAGCTCTGTATTTGTACATATACAAATAAAGTTCAACAGATGGACACATAAATCCTTTTCAAATGTAATTTGAATAAAAAAAAATGCATGCCTCCATTAAGCTTTATCTGAATTAAAACATTTTAATGATATACATAAAACAGTTTTTAAGAAGACCACAGTAGTTATAAAGATTTTATTAGTACCACATCAAAAATGCTTTTGACATTT
>DWTO01003095.1:0-13008 GCA_018244755.1 Jemadia pseudognetus | reverse complement strand
TACAAGACAAGTGAATTTGTAACATATGTATAATAATTGGCTGTGTTGAAGCGTAGTAAGAGTATGTGTATTCCTCGACCACATACTGGTATATAGTGTGTCGTAAAAGTCGACTAAACCCGGCGCTGGCAGATCGCGATATTGACATATCTACACCGAGTTTACTAGAAACTTTAACTAGAAATTTTAGTCATATAAATACAATATTTAATAAACCAGACTGCCTTGTTGTACGTGTTGGTTGCAAGTGCGACTGCCGATCGGGAGGTCCTGGTTTCAATTCCTGAGTCGGGCACTACAAAATTTTTCTAATTCAGATTTTCTAGTAGTGGCTCGAAGTCTGGATATGTGCCCGATGCATGGCAATAGGCTCACCAGCTATTCCATAGTGGGACGTAAACGTAACGGGTAAAACGCGGGAAAACTGTTAAAAACCGTTAACTGGTAAACTGTTCTACATTCTTCTGCCTACCTCTTAGGAGATTACAGGCGGGATGGTATGTTTAACAAACGTGACTCAATGAAGATATTACAAAATATTATATTTTATATACAAAATGCCAAAAGAGGAAAAATACAGCACGTTTGTAAATAAAAAATGCTAAGAACGCTGAGATTGAACAGCATCGATTTTTACCTGGCCTCATTTTAACATAAAGTTATTAAACGTTAACTACTATTGAACGGAAAACGCACTAGGGACCGGTTCGGATTCTGACACATGCATTACAAATACACTATTGTAGTAGCAATAAAAATGTCAAAAGCCACTCGAATGACCTAGTCGTGAATTTTTATGCATGGTTATACATATAATCAGGAATTATTGCAATATCTTTTAAGCAACTTTACAATTTTGTATGAAAGAAGCTGTTCAATATTACTGTATTCAGTTTGTCATGAAAATGTATAGTTTTTACAGAAATCTGTAATCGTGAGAAATTATACAGACACCTGTACACATGATGGTCATGTAAATATGAAATAAGCAATTTCAAGTAGGTACAGTAGCAGTCAGACGCAGATAGTCAAAATTTCATACGCCAACTGCAGAATCATATTTTACATTGGCTTGAGGAGTACCGTTAACGGCAGAAAAACAAGTTAAAAACAGATCATACAATGGTACTGGCAAGAGGGATAATTGACTTTACTGCACTATTCCTAACGAAAGCCGATACATCTATACGTCAACAGCTGTAACTCTATTCTGCATTATAGCAAATACTTTATCTTAGAAATTTAATTATAAAAACTTAATTGGAAGTAATAAAATGTTTATTAGTAGTTAAAATCACTTTGCGGGTTGATACTCGCCCATCGCGTTAGTAATTTTGACTTATGGAAAATGCTTTGTATGAAAGATAGTATTGGTGTAAAAATAAGAAAGGTCATGTTCCGATTTCCTAACCATATTACGAGGATGACTGATGAAAAAATAACGAAGCAGATATACAATGCGAATATTATTCGACGCAGTTACCGAGGGAGGCCAAGACTCGCCTATCTTTATCAAATAGGCCAGATACTGGCTGATGGGGGAGTCAGAAGTTTCCCAAATCGGCGTATGAAGAGAATGATAAATGTGGAGGAGGCGCGGCAGCTCTGTAAGGACAAAGATATGTATTTGTCAAGCGGCGCTCTCTGTCTACCACGTCAAGAAGCTGGCATGAAGATATGCATATATGTCATAAATACGACCATTGCTTTTCGACCAAAAGCTTTAAATTATTTGGAACGGTTTCAATTATGTTCCAATTAAAATTTTATGTGTTAAATTTATGTTTAATTTATTTATAAAGGTAAAAATTAAGTATTACAACATTTCATGTGTAAAATATACATGTTGTTGAAATATTAATGGTTTGCAAGAATTCATTTTTAAATACAAATTAACAACATAATAACTTGAAATGTTAAGACATAAACAAACTATTTTGTCATCCATATGTTATTTCAGTTACTTCAGTCGGTAAAGATGACATCACTTTAAGGACCTAGCCGACTTAAATCAGCATCTTACTATCCAATACATTCTTAACAAACGTAATAAATACATTTCAATTTAAGATAAAATGTTCAGAGTACATTTTTTTACAAACCCATTAGTTTAAACAAATGTTCGGTTATCAATCGAATAAACCAACAATTAGACCATTAATCGCTTCGTGTAGCGCACAGATCAAACCACTTCGGAGTCATTAGTGGCAATCATTAATGAACGCAGTGGATCCGATGCAAAGTTTACGCACAGTTTGTTATCAGCGAGTCAAAATTATGGCTAAAAGGATATTGTATTATAATTGTATGGGTGGTACACATATACGAGCTGCCGTTATCATATATTGCCGACGACACACATAAGCGAAGGTTCGGTTGCCGAAATACGCACACATGCGGCGCGGTACACCTATGGATACGCCAAATACGTTGCGGTATTCGGCGTTAAGGTAAGAAGTAATATAAGAGCGCATCTTCGAGTTTGCACATTTTAGTTTTAAAAGCCGGCCGCTGGTGAGCGGGACATGTTAGCGAATTTTAGCACGAACAGAGCTTAGCCGGCTCTGTGTAGGGAAATACAGTGTTGCCTTTACTTGGAGCCTGAACTTTGAAGTGGGCAGTGGGGCCTGCACGGCCAACACCCGCGCCATGCAGCCGGGAATATTATTTTATATTTTGGTGAGTTTTATATTTTATACACTCCACAAAAATATGTTCGAAATTTAATATATGTATACGTTACATGATCGTCAAAATAATAACAAACTTTGTTTTTTTAATAAGCTTATTTGTTTTGTATTTTTTGAAGATAGAATGGTTTTGTTAATTATTTATGTCCATATAATATAAATATATAAATAAATAATACCAATTAAAATAGTGACATACATTTTTATACACATTGTTATTAATTGTAGAGACTGGTATTTCAATTTGTAATTATACAATTGTCCTTACCATGGGATCGTAAACATTTTATATATAAAATACTGACCTCGACCTTTTCTTAAAATACGAGTACTTGATCTGAAGGTGAGTCAATAGATCAGAAATTATGTATTTGTCTAATTGATAAATATTACGTTAATTAACTTATTATCTGCATTTAATATCAAAAATAAAAACACCTTAGTACCTACTCATTAGAAAAGATTTGAAAAGTATATCCATGAAAGATACCAATTAGAATATGGAACATCTTTGGAAAATGCCAATTGGCATTAAGTCCGCTTTTTGTTACCGACAATAAAGGATAAATAAATGACTAACATGAAGAATATTACAACACAAGAATGTTGCCAGTGTTAAGATCAATGGTTTGAACATTTTAGTCGCGAATTGCTGGGAACGAGTTTTCCCTTTATAAACATCTGAGGGTGACAACACCTCTTGTAAAAGTACATTTGCTGCATGTCCCATTTAAAACTTTATTTATCATATAAGTCTCACCTGACTCGAATTTGCTATGATATATATTGTATGACATCACCTGTTTACCGACCTGTTTTGGCCATACACACTCAAGTAGACCTTTTTGAATATGATTACAATGTTTAATCATCGAAAGACTACAAAATTTCGTAATACCTGCTTCTAAAACAAGTTCAAAGCGTATCCAAATTTTGTAATACATTTATATTGATTGAATCTTGACAAAAAACAACACACCGACGAAAACAGTAATGAAATATTGTACTTATTTAAGAAAACATAAAACAAACTGCTAAAAAAACATTAACATTATTCCAAGAGAGCTATAATTTCTTCTCAATTTACTGTTGCATATTTAAAAAGAAAAAAAAGAGAATTAAGTAAAATAAAATTATTGACTGAACGAATGAAAAAAAACTAAAATGTGCATCTATTTTTATGGATAAATTGGAATATCAACAACTAAACGTTAGTACTTACTTCCGACAATTAATCTTTTGGAGCCACGATTAAACTGTCCACGCGAAAAGTTATTAGGTAGAGGAACAGAGAGACCGCTAGTAAAAGCACGCCGCACACGTATCAGCTGAACGTTTTAAAAATGTGATTTAAATTTCGCGACAGACTTGAACACTTACATAAACAAGACATTCAAAGGACGGGGTTAAAATAATGACGAAAATGAAGATTTCTATGCTCGTCTTCATTCAAAAAGATAACAAGAATTGCCACGATGAAATGTAACTCATACATCTCAGAAAAATAAGAATCTTTTTTGTGGATTATTCATTAAAATGCCTTAATGCCACGTTTAATTCTTATTAAGGGCATTTTTAAATGAGCGGCGGTTCCTAAAATGAATGTAGGGATGAAAACATTAAAGAACACGTCAGTTACAGATATCTGTTTTAATATTAACCGATATATTATTATTTAATATAATCTTTTTTTTTAATATAATCTTTATAATTATCTGTGTTGTGATCATCCGTGTAAGGAATTTCGGTTCGAGCTATTTTTTGATTTTCCTTTAACCTGCCTTACAAGATATGTTTTATTATGAATTGTCCCATATTCTATTTGGATATTTCCAAATAGAATATGGGACAATTCAATCGTTGAATCTCTTAAATTGTAATGAAAGATGGTCCATCTTTGCCGCAGTGGTTAGTGAACCTGTCTCGTTGGGCCAGGAGTCGTAGATTCGATCCCCATCCAGTTTACGTAGTTGTTGGATGAGCACAAGTATTTTTTCTGTCGGGAAATAAAAAATTACTATATAAGTATATACTTATGTGTATAAGTATATGTAGTTTATCAGCCGTCCTGTTAACATAACACAGGCTCTATTCAATTTTTCAGATGGCCATGTGTGGACATAAATATCCTGGTATATGTCCACACAGGGCCATCTTATAACTGCATCTAATAATTCACAAACATTTAATAATAATATAATACTACACAACCAGGAAGCAAATAAGTAATAAAACAAGGAGAATTTAATTTAAATTTTAGATATATATTCATTCTTTATTTCTGCTAAAATTATAATAACAAATCTTTATTTCGGACAAAATCCATATGTTGTTAGTAAATAGGTACTTATTATTATATATGTTAGTAAAGTATGTAATTTAATATAATTATAACACAAAAAATCTGAACTGAAATATTACTAAACCGAAATGTTGAATTATTCTACTGAGAGATAACAGCTTACAATAGGTACAATGAACTGGTGTTGGCGTACACTGTCGCGCCTAAGTAACAACATTACAAACTTTGAAACATTAATAACGGCGGCTGGATAAAAAGGTGGAGTGTATAGCAAAAATTAATTTTCTCAAAGTTATAAAAACAAGCAGAGAATTGAAAAATACGTGCATTGCTTGTATAATGGATCTCAAACTTTTTTAATTAACGTTTATTATTTTCAAACTCTATGTCCGCAATAACGTTTACAAATGTTACTTTTTTAAAGTACATTGTGCGATTTTTCTAATATTACGGTAATAATTTAGTTTTTCTTATACATTATTTATTATATTTTTTTTATTCATCACGCCTGTAATCCCCGAAGAGGTAAGCAGAGGAATGTAAAACACTCCCGCGTTTCACCAGATACGTTTACATCCCAATACGGAATTGGTGACGAGCCTATTGCCATACACCGGGTACATATCCAGACTCCGAGCTAATACTAAAAAATCTAAATTATTGAACCCAGGATCTCCCGGTCGACAGTCGCACTTGCAACCAACACGACCAACGAGGCAGTTTAACATATACTACTTATATATACTTTTATGTTATGGTATGTCAAACTGATTTATATTTATAATTAGACGTGAATATCCTATTCCTAAGCAATTAGCGAGCTTCAAAATATGTACGTGAAGCCACTGTTTAGCCAAACGTTGAAGTGTTCTAGTCACAAAAGCGAAAAAACCGGATTTGGCTACATGACTACAACTTTGTAACTAGACATTACCGTAAACCTTAAACCGTATTGTGCGGTTTACATAACAAACGACGCGATACCACTGTCCGTCTGTAGTAAGCGACAATGGTGTTCCGTTAACAGAGATTATAAAGACTTCGTTAGATGACGTGTTTATGAGTCAGATGCTAACATAAGGTCGGTCAGTTGTCGTTTATTCCACCGCGAAGTACATTACTAATACCACCGTATTGCTGTATACAATAACAGGTATCGGTCACTTAACGACCACTAATGGAAAGTTCTGGGTTTGATAGAAATACATCAGTTACGAGTATGTTGTGTTGGTTCTATCTTGTATGTCATCAACCTATTCGTTTTTATCTTTTTTTAAACATCTAAATATAATGCCTATCTTTGTTAAGTAAAAAATACATTTTCTTGCTTCCATTTTAATAGTACCATAATTTATTTTAATTTTTATAATATCATAAAGACGTTACCGCACGGTTAATAATTCTCAATGAGATATAAATCGATCAGCTTATTATTATATCTTATGCAAGGGATCATTAAGAGAGAGGACAGGACATTGACATCAACTTACATATAACTTGAAATGGGCGGACAATGTACTCAGGCATTGAATACATATCTTGTTTATTGTTATGTCAATCATTTGGAGCAATATGCAAATTTTGTGAGAAAAAAACTCGCGGCGTACTTGATCTTGGCCTTGATTAAATTAATTCACTAAACGACAGGATACCATTTACAACAGTGTAATAAACATACGTATTTTATGAGCTTACTAACATTAATGAAAAAAAATCTAACTCAATCGACTAATATATCAATCGGAAATACTTTATCGTTGGCAAGTAATTCAATCAAAATAATGTTAAGCGCCATTTTCTGATCAAATCTAACAAAGCCTCGCTCAAATAAAATGACATCAGGATTGCAATCCGCACAACATAAAAGTTATGCTAGAAGTTTTGTAAAAATACCATTTTGCTGAGGGAAAGGAAACACAATTTTTTTCTCCTTTTTTCACCGGTTCCTTGGCTTGGTTCGCAAGTAGTCCTTGTGGGTCGGTTCGGGTGTTAACTGAATCGACGCTGTTTTCATCCGATGCGATAATATTTAAATAAGTAAGTGTCTTGCAATGCGGAATTTTTAAATGGAGAATTTTACGTCAGCTGACTATATTAGCAGTAATAATATGTAATGTGAGTCATGCCTATTTTTAAAGATACTAACAAATCAATCCGGTTGTACGGATGTGCGGTGAGACGGTACGTAAAGGCAAAGATGGTGAACTTAGAATAGTTTAAAGGTTGAGGATGCCTCTGACAGGCAATTTACTATATGTGTTATGACGTAATTTGCTTCGTGACATTTAAACGCTATTGAATATTATGAAAATTATTTATCGATTATTTTGGTCAGTCATTTCCAAATAACCTTTTTTTGTTTTGTCCGCGGTTGCAGAATAAAATTGAAACATTGAGATGAATATAAATATGTATAAATAGGAATAGAAAATAAATGTCAAAATCAATGACGCATAGAAAGTAAAAACATACTATCACAAGGGAAAACCCGTTTTGAAAGTAGGCACTGAGATTATTCCGTATGGTATAAATATCAATGTCAGATAATAAGCGTGAGTATTACTTAATCTCACCATCTTTAAAATGTCATGATTATTTTGAGCAGCTGTGTGTAAGTATATAAACATACTTGTTTATAAAGGAAATATTGGAAAAATGTACATGTTCAAAAACGAAAATACGGAAAGTTATTTAAAAAAAAAGTCAATATTACTATAGATCATTGAACTCCATACTGACAACTTCGTACGTGATTAAATTTGGAACATCGTATTAGCATAGGTGATTTGAACGAAATATGTCTAGTTATATTTAATTTAGAAACGCTTTTGACTGCCTCGTTGGTCGTGTTGGTTGCAAGTGCGACTGCCGATCGGGTCCCAGGTTCGATTCCCGGGTCGAACACTCAGATTTTTCTAATTTAGATTTTATAATAATGATAATAGGTTTACCACCTATTCCATATTGGGACGCAAATGTAACTAGTGACACGTGGGAGTGTAGGTACTACATTCCTCTGCCTATCTCTTCGGGGATTAGAGGCTTGATGTTATGTTTACGTATCTTATTATCATCAGTCATAAACCTCAAAGTGTATGATATAGCGTAGACGACTATGTCCTAAATTCTTGTTATTCTGAGAGGAGATTTATGTCCGATATATGCAATTTGAAACCTAGATAACAGATAAAATAGAGTCTTGCTCAACATTGTCATTAACCTATTGCAGTCCACTGCTGGACATGGCCTCATAATACCCACTGTACATAATACCCACTGTAGACATGCGGTTGGCAACCTTAGAGTACAGACTCTCGAATTGACTACGCTTGCTCATATGCGGGCAGGGCATTTGGCTGCACCTAAGCAAACTGCACCACACCACGATCTGCACACACTGGGCTTATTCGCTTCTTACGACACCCTGCATTCCGGCATGTGGTTGGGAAATGTATTTTTGCTCTGCCCTGATAGTACAAGCGTTGCTCGTGACACGACTGCATGAGAAATGAACCCACACCCTTCGGTTTAGCGGTCTGAACTACTCGCTACTATTGTCCGCGCGTTATGTACACGCAACAGAGAAGCTTGGGTAGTGGAAAACTGAGGAGCGTGTTTCGATTTGGTTACCGTGAACAATTCTGGTCGGAGAGATGTTGTTGCGGTGGCTGCTTTTGATTGAAATAACTCCCGCAAAATTCAATTTAGAAACAACAGCATTGTTTTTATTTTCGAAACTGAACGGTTACTGTCATCTTTTTTTCCTCTATTTTATAGACAACTTTATGGTAGACTTCACATGTATATTTCGTCCACATATGGATTATAATATAATTGTTGTATGTAAGTATAAGTTGTTATTGACTGCCCGATTGAACAATAAGTCACAATACGCTTGCCCCATTCCATAGTGGGACGTAAACGTAACTGGTAAAACGTGGAAGATACCTAAACTCCACTGCCTACCTTTTCAGAGATTAAAGGCGTGGTGATACTTTTTTTTATTAACTCTAAGTTAAACTAAACTCAATCCGGTTTCTAATTGACCTACTACTTAATCCACACAGGCATAGTACTAAAAATGAGTCAATAATTTTAAACGTGAAAATGTGAAAAAATCTTGCTATAATTATATTATTCAGCTGCCGCTGTAGTGGTTTCTGTTGGAGGTTCTGTTGCGGCATCAGCGGCAGTAGTGACATCTGCTTCAGTTGTAATTGTATCAATTGTATTATCTGCTGTCTGGGAGCTGAGCGCATCGTTTGCTGCATTCGTAGTATCAGTAGCAGTACCACTAGCTGTGCTATTGGCAGCACTAACATCAGTACTATTAGCAGTACTATGAGCAGTACTAGTACCAGTACTAGTAGTAGTAGATTGAAATGTGTTTGCACATCCCACGTATATGTTGACTGAGATTGGCATACTGTAAGGAGACGTCAAGCGAAGCACAAGGTACTTGTGGTTCAGGCCTCCGCGCACGACTTGCGTGATTGGACTCGTTCCATAGCCCAAGCGATCTACCACTCTGAAGTACGTTATCTGAAAGCAATATTTTTAATTTTTTATTATATTTATTGATTTCTATGAATTTTGATTTATCGAAATCTATAGATCTCAAAAGTAGCGACACAGAGACCGTTATAATATCGCTAAATTCGAATGTTCTCGAAAATTAAATCATTGTTATCATCAGCAGCAACATTTTAATTACTAAACTGGCCTCCCGTACGGGGTTTTAGCCCATAAACCCCACGCTGGACTTGCGGGTTGGGGATCGTAGAGCACGGATTCTAGCTCCGCCTACGCTGTTGCCAAACGGCGGCGGAGGCATATAACCTTTCCTAAATAAGCTGCACTGAATCGCGAAAAACCCGAGAATAAATCGAATTCCATTTTTAAAATAAATTCAACTTATTACGTCACGTCCGGGCAGTTACGGCATAGACATGACGTGATTTCTTTACACGCATCACTATCTTATAAACTGAAGCCGTTTTCGACTTGACCAAGTACTTTTGATACACTCACCTTGCAGTTGAACATTCGTCCATACTTCGCGTACACACGAGTGTAACGTACTCCTTCTTTGTAAAGTCGATCTTGAGCTACAAGCAGGTCGTTTCTCTTAAACATACCCACATAAAAATCTCTACAACTACCCACTTGTATATGTATTGTTAATATGCAAACAAAAATAATTGTTACGTTTCTGTGCATTACGTAATATTATTTGTTCAACTTCTTGTTGTATAAGCGTTGTAATGGAGTATTGGTTTTTTATAGGTTGGTTAATGTTGAAATATAATAAGATCCGTTTTGATTCACGCATAAACTGCACGTTGCAATTGTTGTATGTGTATTCCCTTAGATTAGTGAATGTGTAGAATCTTTTGTATATAATTAAATTCTTTTAGATATTTAAAGCGTCTGTTGTTTGTGTCTTTTGTTGATCTAAATATTTAAAGCAAGAAAAATATTTTAACAAAATATGTCGTTGGAAATAATAAAACCTTAATTTTTGTAACGAACTACAATAATATAAAATCAAATTTAATGTAGTAGTTAAATATTTGTATGATAAACGATTGTTATTGATAAAACTCAATTATTAAATTATATTAATAATGTGAATCTTAGGGAAAAATACAAGAGATTTCTCATTATATGATAAATGTTTTCTTTTGTACTTGCAAAGGAAGTCGGGGGTTATCGCAAGTATATAGAAAATAAGCAGGAGTTGGTTAACGCATTTCAATTAACTGGTTGACTTCAACTCATTCAATTAAATTCATTGGT
Source organism: Jemadia pseudognetus (assembly GCA_018244755.1). Classification (NCBI taxonomy): domain Eukaryota; kingdom Metazoa; phylum Arthropoda; class Insecta; order Lepidoptera; family Hesperiidae; genus Jemadia; species Jemadia pseudognetus. Next base: position 2,217 of record DWTO01003095.1, on the reverse strand, counting down.
TGAAGGATTCAGGCACAATACATAATATGTTGATAATTGAAAAGAAATAATTTTTTTAAACAATAATAGACATGATTTTGTATTTTAGGATCACGATTTACGAAAAAAAAATTACCATCGCTTCCGTGCTTTGAAGGGCGCAACCTTATGTGCGTATATTTAACATTGGCCTTATGGATGGTATCAAACATTTAACAAGCGGTTTTTTCACTGGTTTATCTGTTCATAGACAATCGGTTTGGCAGGTCTATTGATCTAGTAGTCAGTGACCCTAACTGCTCAACCTTGGATTGTGGGTTTGAATATCACTTACAATTTGTAGGTTTGTATATTACCAATAATACTGACATTTATTTATTTAGACAGGCCTATGATTTGGGAGTAAAAATATCTTGAATGTTGAATAAAATGAACTACAATGCTATTCAGCTCTTGTAATGTCTGACCGCAGAGAAAAATTCAACAAAATAGTATCAATAGTTGTATGTATATACATAGTACAATTATATTTTCCTTTGTACATTATACATTATAATTTTTCTTCCCTTCTTGACTAACGATTAAGTATTTGAGTTTTAAACGTTTCACAAGTATTTATATCTATACATCGTTATGACGTATCAGCTTGTGTGGTGAAGCCTTCCGTGTCTCCCGCGTTCCCAGCAGAGACATTTGCCCAAAGGATGTAAAAAGGGTTCAGACAATCTAATCGATTTCATTTGAGTTAATTAAAATGATAGGATTATTGTATTCCAATGTATGTTTAATTATTTTAATTAATGTTATTTCAGAATTATTTCCATATAAAAATAAGCGTGAAATGAAAGTGTTGGCTAAAGTTTGAATGTATGTTTAGTAGGTCATTGTCATGGAAAGGGGAGAATCGTTACCAACGCATGTTTTGTTTCATGGGCATTATATTTTAAGGGTCTCCTTGTGCTCGTTTTTTTTTGCATGCGTGTGACTAATTACATCATTCTTAATAACTTAGTAGATAACACTGAAAATGTTTGCAGAGGATTTTGTTTCAAAAAAAATGATAGCGTGACGTAATTTTTCAGGCCGACTTAGTTCTTCCCTTCTGTTTTCATATGAAGTTGGGAAGAAATGTTGTTATACGAGTATTCAATGCAAGAAAAGAGTTGTTCCTTTGTATTTATCTATTCATTTCGAGACCGCATCTTTTCCAGACTAGCAGTTTTTAAAATACGTGTCGTTTCATATTTCACTGTTTCGATCTATTGACCGAAACGGTGTTCGTAATCTGCGAACTTAAACTGGGTCTACGGTCCAAAGTGGAATAAAACACCAGCAATTTACACACAAAGAGCAGCGAATTGAGATGGATCGGTGTCATTTATATACTGTTCATCCGATAATTTGTCTTAAAGCCAAACAATAGGGCACATTATCGTTAGCCGCGCGTCAATAATGCGATCCGATGATTATCTCCATTGGATGTCTTTTATTGCCTAATGAACAACGAACCGGGATGTTTCGTTCAACACTCAGCCCAAATGTATGATATATTTCGTTTGACAAGATAATGAACGATATGAATTGATAATCGTATTATTTGTTGATTTTTAGTATAATGAAGGCTTATTTCACCGTGATGTAGCATTTTACAATCAAAGATTAATAAATCACATAGATACAAGTAAAGCTTATAAAAGCGCGCTAAAATGCCGTTAACGTACGTTTGTGTTGTGATACGTCGTGTAAAGTATTGCTATAAACCCACTTCCTAGTTCATACGCAATTACGAGTAGGTCAACAAATGTTGCGTCAATCAATCAATCATTCAATGTCAGATTGATTGAAATGTTGCTGACATTTGATTAATTGATGCCCTTGTATATTAAAATTTTTAACTATTGATTGAAACTGGACTGCCTCGTTGGTCGTGTTGATTGCAAGCGTGACTGGAGATAGAGTGGCCCTGGGTTAAATTCCGAGTGAGACATAATGAGATTTTTCTAATTTAGATTTTTTAGTAGTGGCCAAGAGTCTGGATATGTACTCGGCGTAGGGCAATAGGCTCACCACTAATTTCACATTGGGAGGTAAACGTAACTATTTTATACAAGTAGATTGCTATATGTCTCTATAAATACATCATCGTCTATATATATCATACTATATATATCATCATCTATAATTACATTTTTACATATATTCGTGATCGGTGATAAACAATATATCAAATTACTGAGG
>DWTO01003094.1:0-13009 GCA_018244755.1 Jemadia pseudognetus | reverse complement strand
GCTCAAGATATTTACCTACTTTAATCGCAACACAAGTGTTTCCGATAATCAAGTTAGTCGCCTTCATTTCTCGCTGGAACGATGTGGTCCAAGCACGTTGTGTATCCAAGTGCTTTCAGTTATAACGCATAAATATTTGTAACCCGCTTCAACCGGCAGCAATCAAACGGAGTACCGTACGACCAGCGGAGTCCTTCCGGTCAAACATTTGGACTGGTACTGACGTGGCATGCAAATTCGGACAAGCTAATTTTACGCTTTTTCTACCTCGCTTATAATTATAATATTCTAGAAAGTTCTAGATATTTGTGTTGAAATTTCTTAAGTACAAAAAAATTGAGATATTCATGAAGGTATTATAAATTTGTATAAAATGGAAACTAGTAAACCGATTAATATCATATATACGTAAACACTGTTCCAGTGCAATATGGGAGTGTTGCGAAAGAGTTAAAATTTATGAAAAAAATAACAATGTGATGGTTGAAAACCCTCGAGGGTCGGGTATCAACGAAATATATTGAACCTCGTTATAAATGTAAAATAGAGCGTGAGTAACAAATAGGCGGAAAGTCCAACTACATAGTGTTATAATATGATTTTCTAAGTATGTTGTTAATATTTTTTATATAAAATCCTAGAACATACTGGCTACATTACGGCAATTAGAAATACAGACCAGAGTATTTGCACCGAATAATTAAAAGAAATGAAAGATGGTCGATTTAGTATTTGTCTTATTGATATTTTTTTGCAATATCCACGAAATGTTCGCTGTGTTGTGGCCATTGAAAATAAGTTTATATGTATTAAAATCGTTTCAAGTAATTTCAAATTAAAAGAAATTTCAGCTCGTCTTTTTAAAATACTTTTAATTATTTTCTTCTAATGTAAAGTACTCACTAGTTTTAAATATTTCTCTATTTATGCATATGGGTGCATTTTTTTATTAATAGCCAGCGTGAACTCGTGCTTTGTAAACAATTTTATAAGTATGTATTTCCTGTTACCAATAGGGTAGGTAATATTTATTTTTTCAATTACAACTACCTTGCTGGTCGTGTTGGTCTCAAGCGCAGAATTTTTCTAATTTAGATTTTGTAGTAGTTGCTCGGAGTCTGGAAAGTGCATGGCAATAAGCTCACCACCTATTCCATAGTGGGACGTAAGCGTAACTGGTGAAACGCGGGAGTGTACTACACTCCTCTGCTTACCTCTTCGTCGATTTCAGGTGTGATGTTACGTAATCAATTGCGTACTTTATTAATAATTAAAAAAAATTAAAAGCCTGTGCCTGACCCACCATTGTTTTCTATTAACACACTTTTTACATTACCTAAACGTTATATTGCAATAGCATTATATTTCAATAGCATTATATTTCAATAATCCTTTTCTGAATACCGTATTTTTTAAATTGATTCGGATTATTCTGAATACAAACACCGTCCATGTTGTTATTCAAAGATCGGCATCCTCAATACCGGTCTTTGATCTCGTCCTCACCGCAGAATGTTCCAGGAAGAAAATTTGTATCGAATCTTGTCGCGAACATTTATTTATTGTTATAAGGAAGAAAAATTCTTTATGTATATTTGTACTCCTTGTCTCATTAATAAATGTCAAAGGTCGATGACATTTGGTTACGTGTGTTTTTGAAAAAAGAACATTAAGCTAAAGTAATTAAACAAATGTTAAATAAGTATTATTTATATTATTATTTTAAATAGTTGAGGAACTAACATATTATTTGCAGTCTTATTCATAATGTCAATAGGGAATTTTGAAATAAATATAGGTAGCTATTAATATCAAGGAAGACGACTTTTATTATGGCGTATTGTTACTGTTTTGTACTTGACCGCCTTGTTGGTCGTGTAGCAGCAACCGTGACTGCTGATCCATCTGATGACAACTTGATTGATGGATACTTGATCCATAGTGGGACGTAAACATATCTGATGAAACGTGGATCCGTACTGCATTCTTCTGCCTACGTCTTCGCGGATTACAGGCGTGATGTTACGTTTCACAATATTATAATGCAAATTACGGTAAAATGTTGTACCGGCGTCATTCGTGTTTATTTTGGGGGATAGTCCGAATGGTTTCACATGTAGCTATCCGATATCCACCGAGATGAATACCCGAGCTTTCACCTATTGCAATAAAATTGAGATTAACAGGATTTTTAGTCAATTAAAATGACACATAATTTAATCATGTTATATTATATTCAAATTCTCACTAAACTTTTTTTATAAGCTTCTTATTTTACAATAGTGAAAGAATTTTTAATTATTTTAATCATTAATTGGAGCTCCATTGTTCTCTGTACAAAAACTGTGATGAATTGATTCGTCAGTAGAACATTGGCTGCAGAAACCTGTTTAGAACTGTGCGCATGCGACTTTTGTATTCACCAATCGGAGCGCACGCGCCGTATGTGCCTGCTTCTCATTGGTTATAGCGTATGACTCATGTGTTTTTGTGTCTTTTAAAGCAATTTTCCTTGGGCTATTTTAAGGAATGTTATTATAAATTCAACATAATATCACGCCTCTATATATTCGAAGGAGTAGATAGGGGAATGTAGTACATATATGTACTTTCAGGACTTAGGTAAGGTACATTAGAACAGAAGGTGAGCGTATTGAATTTACTTTGACTATGAAACTATGTCAATGTAATTATATTTATACGACTGTTATAGTTACCATCGTAACCATGACATTTATGAAAATCCCATTGTATCAAAATGTAATTGGACTATGGAGCCGAGATTTGCGTAGGCAAAGGGTGGTTTACTGTAAAATCGAATACCGAAATGAACGATAATCCTACACAAATTGACATTGAAATCGTCGTCAATGTATATCAGTAAAACAAGGAATATCGAACGCTTCCATAGTTTTTGTTGCGTATACTCATATATCACAATAAATTTGGGCCGCCGAAAAACGTTGGCGAACGTTGGTTGGTTGGATATGTTGTCCTGGTCAGAATAGTGTCAGAATAGTGTAACTCATGTTGTTCGCACGGTATAGGTCACCCATACGCGAAAGGGTAGGCAGAGGAGTGTACTACCCTTCCGCGTTTCACCAGTTACGGGAATGGGATCGGCAGGATTTCTATGGTTTAAATGTTTATCATATTTTTTTCCATGTCACGAAATTGACAGAAACTAGTTTTTGAACCACACATTATTTTTGTAAAGCACTTTTCATACGTATAGTATTTGAAACGCCTTAAACCATTTATAGCTGAAGAGAGTTAGCTATTATTGACTTTAGACGTGTTTCCTGATTATTGACGTAATATTTTAAAATTTTTACAAAAAAGTAAACAACAGTTCTCAATTTAAATATTATTGAATTTCCTCTCTTCTTCTCGTCGGAATATAAATCCAGGGATATGTATACTATGGACGTTAAGGTTGTATTTCAGTGATTGGAGGTATCAAGATATTATTCATACTATGGCGTCAGCATTATAGGTACTTGACATTAATTAACATTCGATGGGACATTATTTACTTTTTACAAAAAATCTACGTCGCAAGTCGTATGAAACACCTTAAGCATATAGAATCGCCTTTTAAAATTACCGATCACAGTACGCAAAGGAGACAGGTGTTCCATGTGCGAGCGAGTCAGGTATCTGCCTCTCTCCTTCTCGTGGGATATTCCTTCTATCTCTACAATTGATATGACGTCATAACAGGTGGCGTGCAACGGTTAAACTTGACACAGAGCACAAAAATATTGGCATTATTGTTGATATACTGCATTTATGATAGTAAATCGCATGAAAGTTTTGTTCTCTGTGTCATTAAGAGGTCAAAAGACAGATGGTTGGCGCGTGCGGTCAACTGTGAATGGATAAAAAAGGGACCTTTTTTGCGTCTAAGAATTTTTAACGGAAATCTATTCTACTTGTTGTTTAAGTTTTGAATAGAATAAGGTTATTTTGATATCAAGGAAATGGTAGTTGAATGAAACCCTACTCATTCTGAAAGGACAACCATGTTTAAGGTTGGAGCCGTTCTTCCTGGGGTAATATCATACTTACGAGTATGTCTATTTTTACCGTAAAGCGATTGTCATTAAAATAATTTGTGTTCTGATCTGGTGGGCGTGCTTGCTTTTCTAACTTCTGCAGTCCCGTCTCAGTCCCCAGGAGCATTAATGCGTCTTTGATCAACTTCAAATGGGACGGATACTAATCAATACTAATTGCACTCATACTAACATATATTAAACTCATTGATGTATACTAACAGATCTAATTGAACAGTTCAATTCCCGTCAATTAATAGTGTATTAACTACTTGTACTTAGTGACACTAGATTTATTCCTACGCATTTATTCAAGATACCGTGGCAGAAACGACCTGAAACTGTTGCCTGCTAATATGACACTCGATTAGAAAAATCGACTTCTATATTCCAATTAGAAGAGGTAACAAGTAGGTCAGACGAAGTATTGTAATTTCGTTGATAGATTAGTAACTCATGACTGCACTTTGGTAGAACTTTGCGTCTACTAAGAACGGACGTATTTAATAGCACTCAGCGTTTTCAAGTAACGTACGGATAGAGGAAATCAATATGTTAGGAAACGAATCGTGGACATGGTATTACCGTTGCATTGTATCTGCGTCAGTCCCCTTGTCTATTATATTGCACTACGGACATACTCACACATGGACACATTCATGCGTATACACAAACCGGCAGTAAGTCGATAGACCGCGTGAGTGACATATCCATTTGTGCGCGCGACGTGTGACGCCGCGATATTCAACTAGCTATTATGCTCTATATTTGTTGCGTATACTGTATCTTATATTATCTGTTCAACATACGCGGAGAATGGTTTGAGCAAACAAGGACAACCCCTGAGGGGATATATTATTCGTTTCAGTTTCAGTACGAATGTTGATGAACGCAGGTGCGAAGAGAGACCAAGCCTCGCCTGTCTTGATCAAATAGGTCGGACACTGACTGATGGGGGAATCGGACGTCCTCGAAAACCGCCTACACGTAGGAAGAGAGTAATGAATATAATAGCAACCCGTTAGTACCAAGTTAGTTAAGATAATAATATGTGACTCTTGATGGTCACTGCCTACACCGAAAGAGGTCTGGCGTGATGGTATAATAATAGTTATTATACTGTCAGAAATATGAAAATTATTTTTATTTCAATTTTCTTATATTGCGGACTTCGACTAACATGTAAATAAGTACAGTAAAATACGAGTATCTCTATACTATACTCGTATAGACGAGGTGAACAGAAAAGCAAGTCTCCAAAGTAATACAATATTTATTGTCTCTAATTGTTCTTTTTCTTGAGCTATGTATTATCTAGCTTGAACTAAGTACAGGATTTTTCAAATGCCGCAAGTTATCAGAAGCGATCAAACAGGAAATTTAGCAAACTTGTATTCATTTATAGACGTAACGCGGAAAATCTGTGGAAATAATCGCTAATTCGTAAAGCGTTTCTCGTTTCAATACAATTTTATGTATAATACGCAATGTTCTTTAAAATAGTGACCCACTGACCTATAAAAAAACAAGGAAAATCATTCCGGAATTCAGCGTCAGCGTTAATTAGTCGGAGGCCGAACTCCGACTTCTTAACGTCAATCGCTTCACTCATCATTTTGTATTGACACTTTCATCGCAAAACAATACCAGCATTATTGTAACTTTACAACTTTATCTGGATATCTTTGTGATGTTATTCCCTAATACAGAGGGTACAAATTCGCTTGTATTACACAGCCCTATTACTCTTTTGACGTGTACAAATTTAAGTATGCGCTGCATATAATTCTTGTTGCTCCGTACACAAAGTTGATTTTAGCATAGCCGGGCTTGCGAACGGCTCTGCGGTAGGTATACATAGAATTAAGCCGAGATGTCAGAAATCAAAAACAATTATCTTTGTTTTTGTTATCGGGTTTCCTTGTAAAATACTGAATAATATCTCAAAGGAAAAAGAAAGGGAAATGTAGATTCCGTTTGGTGCGTTTCTAAAAGCGTTTAGTCCTTTAACATGTAAATACCGTTGAGGACAGGATCGTCGATCTATGTGAAGAGAAAGTTCAGTGTAAGACATGATTGAATAAAAAGCTTGCTTACATGAGTACATTTTGTGTAATTGTACGTTCGATGTTTCGATCGGGTGCGTATGATCGATCATCGAATATTCTAGATTACAGTGTATCGAATATTCCAGTCGAGGATCTACGTTATCGTTTATCTATTGAAAACACCAGTGAAGTTTAGCACATTCTCGTCCATAGAATACAGTTTTTGTAACACATTTCTTTATCTTTTTTATCTCTCATTAATAAATGATAAAAATTGAAGTTATTGACACAAATATTCCTATTCATACCCTTATGTTCGAGGTCTATTAAAAGTAATTATAGGCGACAGAGGCTTCTAGTTATTGCAAACTGCTCAGTTGTAAGCTCATGTAAGATAAACTCTATACGATAAAATAAAATGTAATATTACGCCTGTAATCCGCGAAGAGCCAGGCAGAGCAGTGTTAGTATACACCCAAGTTTTACCAATTTACGTCTCATTATGGAAAAGGTGGTGAGCCTATTGTCGGGATTTGAATTCTGTCGATCAGCAAACCCGCTCGGAACCATTAGACCGTAGAGGCAATCATATATCATAAGATGGGCTAAATATAGTTGACAGAACGTGTTGATTGCTTTCACTCTGGAAGATAATAAGTTTTGAGAGTTCTTGACTGTAAAAAACGTTACTAGATTTATTTAAAGCTGGCACCCACTTCACAACATTTGTTGTATTAAGTATGTTCTCATCGGATGGTGACCACATACCATCAGATGGTCCGTTAATATAGTCCGTCCGAGCGCAACATAGTGGTCAAACTCCAGATCAATTTAAATAAATAAAGCGAAACATAAGCCCAGCTCTGGGATAACAATGACTGCATGTTTATACTAGTGCTAAAAAAAATCTCACATTTCGCATAGAGTATGTCCCTTGTTATTTACCATTGCAATACAGAATCTGTCCATTCCCGGAACAAATATGAGAAATAACAAATAAAAAGAAAACTTTCAAAAAGCGAAGCGCGAAGTTAAACACAAAAGTCGAAAACGTGTAGAGAAAAACTTTTGTTCCGTATAAATATAAATTCGTAACGACTAGTTCAAATACACATGCATGTATGACATATGCATGCATATACGAGTATATGTATGACATATGCGTCTGTGTTCACGCCTGCTTTTATATACATATCTGGTGCACGTCGAAAAGAGTAACTTTGAATTTTCAGACGTTTTTGTTCTTTTTCATATAACCATTGAATACGCTTGCGTTTCGTATATGTTCGTAGGTAGAGATTAATAAAGGAATATTCTGTCCCATACGACTCTGACTACACCTGAAGTAACAGCTTAATAAGACCTATTTGTTTGCTCTTATATATGAGAATTATGAGCTTAAAAAATCTGGTGTTTAAGCTGTTTCTAAATATGTTTGAAAAACTTTATCCTACTTTCCAACCTTACCTTCCACAGTCCTACGTTCATCCTACCTACATCATGTTTCTGAAGCATCTTACGCTTTTCTAGTCTTATAAAATTCTTTCAAAGAATGTTGTTCGAACAACCCTCACAAACAGGGCGAACACACAAACAAATAAGATCTAAAGTAATTCAAATACCGGCAAACAAATATTTGCCTCAAACGGGGTTGAACCCGGAACATCCAACAACGTAGGAAGGTAAATAAAGAGTATATTCTAACTTTAAAAAGTCTTTCGAGTGTGTAATTATTTCGAGAGGAGTTTGGAAAATGCCTCGTTTCGATTTCTTAATATATTATAGAATATATTGATCGTTTTACAAGCAACCACATGTGCGTTGGTCAAGGTAACACATAGACATTTTGTAGTCTTCTTGAAAATGTCATCATCAAGCAGGTGGTGTTGATAGGATAAGATCTGCTGAGGATCGGGTCTTGTGTCACAACTTGGGACAGGCCTAGATCCAGCAGTGGAATACCAAAGGTTGATGCGATGATGGTTGTATTACGGGTTTTAATATTCTAAAATATTATTCGATTTCGTCTAGTCAAATATAATTATTTACAGTACTGCTAATTAGTAGCCGTATGTTGCATTTTTATACAAATACATATCTTCACGTCAGGTGCCTCAAGGGGTAGGCAGAGAGCACCGAGTGCTTAATAACCATGCTTAACAGACCTGCCACTCTTCTTCTAAATTCATCAGTCTTTCCCAATTTTTCTGACAGATTTTTTTTATATTGATTCTTAAAAGAATGTTTAAATCAGCTTGATAAATACATTTATTATTCAAACGAAACGTCAGCTCTAAAAGTTTCTTAGTGTAGCAATAGTCTTACATGTTGAAGAAAAGTGAATATTTAATGTGGAAGCGGTTAAACGGATTTGGAGGGTGAATTATTTAACACCATCATATTTAACTACTCCCGGCATTGTTTATGACGTAAGTTTTACCGCGATTCAGTCTGTGCTTTCAACTAATTTCCAGTGTGCTCTATACCGAAACCATACTTTTAATCTCGTTTGTTGATTTTTTAAGCTGAGCTGACATTTCATTTTGTAACATTATTTTTCGTACATCATCAGCCTATTGCAGTTCACTGCTGGTCATATATCTCCTCTGAGAGGTTATGCCCATAACATCCCTGCTGGGCACGCGGTTTGGCGATCGCAGAGCACCGCTTTTTACGCCATCTACGCTGCTGTTAATAAGTGGCTAGGACATTTAGTGTTGTGCCCAGGCAGACCGCTTCATACCGCTATCTGCCACTATGTATCGAGACACGGGATCAATGAATGCATTCTTACTTCCGGAAAATGTTTTGTGCATTTAGTCAAGAGAGAGTGTCTTACCAGATATAGTCTTTGTCTAGCCTCTGTTTTCTACAATGAAAAGAAACAACGATTACAATTTTATTTGTATAAATGTAGGTATATGTTTTATTCAATGGAGACCTTGGAAGTTTTGCAGTAGTTAAGGGAAATAGACAACTCTGTCGATAAACTGACGAGTAGATATTGGGTAGAGTTTGCAAATAAATGTAATTAGTGGAATGTAACTTTAATCACTTATGATTTTCCATTAAATCTTAGCAAAAGCAACGGACATCTTACATAACATAAGTTACAATTACATTTGAAATATCATAGGTATAAATAATGATTTATGTAGTGTAGCAGAATCTTGTAACGCTACTTTTAGAGATCCGCACGTTGCAAAGTTCTACGAACAATTCACACGACTGTTTATACCGCCACTTTCTTGTGGTGAAGAGAGCTCTTAAATTGCTTGTATAATAAGAAGCTTTAAATGTTGGTGGTAAGGAAAATTATATCTCTATATTGTTTCAAGTATAATATCGACAAAGTTCAAAGATACTCACAAGAATATTAACAATACTCAATGTATATTGCACCGCTTTGTATTTCGTTTGCTGGACATGAATCTTTCTCAACAAGTCGTAAAGGTTTGCAGCATACTTTACGTACTATCCAGCGGACGGAATCTATAATTTTACATATCATTACAACAAGTATAATAGAGTTATCTCACCCCGCTTAGCCAGCATGAGTATTATGGGCAAAAACCTCAACAGGGAGGATTATATCCAGCAGTAGATTGAGACAAAGTAATGAGGTGTAGAAAAGAGTTTGTGTGCTTCGAAAAGAGAAAACCGTTGAAAAATGCTTCACTGTTGATGTTCTTGGAAAGAGAAACAATAATAATTTAACGGTGGTAGATTTCTAAGGAGAGGATGGCGTCGGTGTTGTTCAAGCTGGCTTATTATACACGATATACCTGTTTTACTAAACTAAGAGCAGATATGAAAGTAACTTCAACATGGACATACATACATATACTATGTATGTACACGTGCGTATGTAGAGTACAGTGGCACATAGCAGAAGCTCTACCAAAATACATATTTCTCAAACTTTTCTAAAGCTAAGTACTGAGTAGTGGGTGAATTCAATACTAAACGACCGTTACATAAAAACATATTTTAAACACTTCTTTTATGCTAGAGTCTAGATACGGATGAACATTTTCTACATGGCAAAAAAGAATTACCTATGTAGAGTTTTGATACAAAGACTTTATTTTATTGTTTAAAAAAACATTTTCCCTGTTTGAGTGAGTTTGGTAGGTTTTTATTAGTATCAATTTTTTTACATGAAAGTGACATGACATGAGGAGCTTTCAGCGAAAGATTCTTTTTAACTAACATCGAAGGATGGTCAAGACTTATAAAACTTAAAGAAGGGAATATAGGGCATGTCACTTCAAAATGCTTGTCTTTACCGAATTCTGGTGACCTGAAGAGCGCACACACAGACGCAAACCACCCCCGTGTACGTAATACCCACACGCCGGTGTCGCCCCTGGATCGGCAAGCGCTTAGTATCGGTTGTGGAGCCGACGAGAGCGCACGTATGCTCCGTACGAAACGAACGAACGTCGTCGTGTGTCCGCGAAATCCTGAACTGTTGACCGTCTGTGTGTGATTTTTAAAGGGTAACACGTCATTTGGCGGGAAACGCGAGTGCTTGTGATGTAATGTTCCATGAATAAAGTCGGATCTAAAAGTTCAGTACAAGTGACCAGGATTGTAGTTTTGGAACGTCGAGTCGAAGCGTAAGCTATTTTTAATGATTTTCTTTTTGTGGTTATTCAGCCGATCTGCTGTTGCTGTTTGATAGTACTGGTCACCTATATTTTTATAATCGTTCCAATTTTAAATATTCAAAGTACTTACGTACGTTTATTTTGGAACGGAAAAGCTCGTATTGCAAGACATTGGGCCAATGTCTTTGAATTGTATTTCGATCTTCTACTTTATAGTAGGAGTCTGACCTAGAAACGTGCGTAATAAAACCGTATCTACATACATTAATATTGTTTTATTTATTCCGTAATTTTTATTACGATAAGTTGCTTTTAAAATAGTTTTATTTTATTTCTCTTGGAGATCTCTACATGACATTTTCCTCAGAGCAACAATATTATTAAGCAAAAATTTTAACAATAACACTCTTTATATTTGTTGACCGTAAAATTGGATGTTATAAGTTTTAACTTAAAAAAAGGAAATAGTTATAACTTATAATTTCACAATAACTAAATAATAGCGAACATAGAGCACGAAAATTTATCAAATTGGGTTTGGGACTAGTAAATATAACTTTTGATTTTGAGAGCACAGCACGATATCAGCTTTTCTTATTCAAAAATAAACAACGTAATTACCTCAAAGAAATGTAATTACTTCGTAACCAATGTCTTTCAATCCCAATCGCTACGTAATCCAGAATTGGTTATTTGGTAGAGGAAATTACTATACCTAATTGTATGTCGCTGTATAAGTTAATTTTATATATTAATATATACAATTAGAATTAAGACGATATGCTCATATTATATGCTGTCATCTTTACAACATGTAAATATATTTATAATATGGGATGGGAAAATGTATTTTGTGGCATTGTACGTATATTAATTTTTGAAATAGTTTATTTAGTAATAAGGTTAAGGTTTTTGCATTGATCAATATGTTTGTTGTACATTTTTATGTAAATACATATATATGTGTATGAATCAGAAGCACTCGAAGCCGGTTTGCTAGAACTGAGTGATGTGTATGTCCGAATAGAAGGGGCACGTCAAGTATATAAGGATAGAGATATTAGGTTGTCGATACTCTATCCTACCCTCGAAGGGATCTGTCGTTGCCTATTATAATATATTTGTTTTATAAATTCTTAGTAATAATATTGTTTTTGTAGATATATATTAGTATGTCAAAGGTTAGTGTAGGTTTAGATTAGCCTTAAAAAGCCATGGCCTACCATAGATACTTTACAATAATCGCCAAAAGTAAATAAATAATCTCAGAAAATTCATAAATGTAATGTTACGTTTAAGGATGTATCTGAAACATTTTGTGTTTCAAGGCCTTGAGATGTAACCAGGCCATTGCGACTTCAGCATGCTACTCCTATGTCAATATTTTACTTACTAAATAATTGTGGCAATATTACCTTAGCTAAAACTTACCACAGACAAAGTGTATATTCAGCAACTTGGAAGCCAATTCAATGAGCCCCGTTGTGTGTAAAACCAGGCTTAATTGGTTGTATCAATGACACTTTATATATAATATTACATTTGGTAGGTATACACAAGTTATCGCTCGTTAGAACGACGTGACGTGAAATGTGTGCAACCATATGAAAATGATAATTTTTAAACGTTTTCTCTAACACCGTGACAAACGAATGTAGTGGCACAATTTAAATGGAAATGGCGAGCACTTTATGAAATTGCACATCGAAACAAATTCGCTCGACAGACTCTGAAGCTTCAGACGTTGCGCTGTTAGTTTTCAGCAACGTACTCGTGTGAGTATCCTGTTTGCTTTTGACCTGAAAAGTTTCCCCTGTCACTTTACTATTGTTGTCAGCATATACTGTATTAATATAACATAACGTTACTTTTACATTTTCGTAGACAGAGGAATTACGTTACAATTCTAATTGATTAATATATGTATGAGTCTATTGCCATACATCGAGCACAAATCAATTAATTTACTATATAAATGTGTGTATATCATACACTAATTACAATTTTTGACTGCCTCCTGCGCGACTACCGAATGAGATGTGCAGGGTTCAAATCCCGGATCCGGTACTATTGAAATTTTCTAAATTAGATTTCCTAGTAGTGACTCGAAGTCTGGATATCTGCCCGGTGTATGGCAATAGGTTCACCACCTATTCTATAGTGGGACGAACACGTAACTTGTGAACGTGGGGCAGTACTAAACTCCGCTGCCTACCTTTTCGGGAATTGCAGGCATTTAATATGTTGGACAACTCATTTGTGACTTTCTGTTTCGGAATCATGTAGAACC
>DWTO01003093.1:0-13013 GCA_018244755.1 Jemadia pseudognetus | reverse complement strand
TTAGATAAAATTATCTTTATAGTACTTTCATCTCAATAGGAAAAAAACATTAGTCTTAGAGCCTTGATGTCTTCTAAATAAAAAATTGTATTAAAATATAATAGAACAAAATTGTTACCATATCGTCTTTCTTAGGTGACACAGGAATCCATTCTGACTCTCTGTGCTGAGTTCCAGAAGAAACCGGGAATTGCAGTCTTAACTCTTCCTTATTGGCTATTGGTAATATATTGGTTTTAGTTGGTAGAGGAACTCCGCCCTGGACAAACAAATCAAAATGATTAATAATGTTATACAGGTAGAAAGAAATAACATATTTAAGTAACTTTAACAGTTATAAATATTAGAAATCAAAATCAGATGTTAAATGGTCTGTGTGACTAAGACTGCTTATATACTGGAAAACTGTTTACTTTATCATTATTATCACCCTATTGCAGTCTACTGTTGGACTTAAGGTCTCCTTTAGAGGGACATGCAGGCTTGCTCTCACGCATGCATGCAAAGAACAACTTTTCGCACCGCCTACGCTGCTGCCCCAAGGCAGCCAGGGAATTTAGCTGTGCCTATGCAGACCGCACCATATCCTGATCTATTTATTTGTTATATACATTTTATATATTCATCTACAAAATCCTTTACACTATAATAATAGTGATAGTTGCAATAATAACAATAATAATAACAATAAATAATAATAATAACAATAATGCAATAAAAACCAGATACTATACTACATATACCAATAGGAACATGGTATATTTTACTTAAGATTGTTTACATGTGATCTTATAAAACCCCATGAAACTGTCAATGTTAACTCACATATGAATCATCTATCGAGCTATGACACATACTTAATCCATATACTAAACATGTTCTTTATTGGTTTCACTTATTTCGCAAACAATCCAAGAATTATGAAATCCTTGTTCACAAAGCAATAGTTTTATCTAGAAAAACCTAAAATGTGGAGTAAGAAATAATGACACTTCACTTGGTGTAATTTAATATTATTTTTAGTACATACTCTTATGTTCATAACAATAGGTGGTTTCTCCTTGACCAGGAACGGATGGTGGAAGGCTCTCGTGTCCTCATTGTCACTCATGCCGTCATCATTTGAGGAAACAGAAGACAGCTCCCCTAGAGCCTCTTTCTTCGATAGATTTTTGCAGAAGTCCGTCAGTTCATCTACTGATTTACCTGTGAAATTACAATATTTTAACATTTACCACAATGCTCAATAATAGATAATGATATATTTGATGGCAGTTTTACACTAGACATACATAAGTACAAATTGTGTTATCATCACTGTACAAAACACTGAATAATAAGGAGACTGAATAATTTTGCATGTCATCTGCTTACCACACAAATACCAGCTCTGTATTTAGCTAAAATTGGTACTTTGTTAGTTACATTTGTTTTTAAGACCTCACAGAAGCTTCAGTAAATTAAAATAAAACATGAATACCGCCAGAGTGTATAGCGGCCATGACTTGGTTCCTGGTATGTGGCGGTAGAGCCGCTGCTGCGGCGGGTACAGCACCATTCTTCAGCATATTGATGGCGTTCCGTCTAGCGACTTCTAGAAGACGCTTTTTCTCACTATCCGCTAACTTTACTCCCGATGGAGACCTGTGGAAATAAAGTCCTATTACATGAAGTCTCAACTGAAATGTTTGTTTAAAATATACTGCACATTTTATAGTTAACTATAAAATTACATGAATGGTCTTTAAAATCTATGAAAAATTTAAATTGTAATAGTCGTAACTTATGATACAATACATCCAAATTAAAAAATCCAAGTGAAATCAAATATACCACCGCAAACTAAATCCCTGCTTTACTTAACATTGAATGATATATAAGGCTGACCTAAACACAGTCTGACTAAGATTCAAGTCCCATTTGCCCAGATTTTGAAAAACAAATACCCCTTACCTAGATCTCCTCCTGCGAGGGCGTGGCGACCTGTGTCTCGACCTGGATTTACTTCTATGCCGCGACTTGGACTTTGAATGTCTCCGGGATTTCGATCTCGACGAGGTCCTGCGCCGCGACCGACTCCTCCGCCGCGAACGCGACCGCGACCGCGTCCGGTGACGGCGTCTCTTCGAAGTCGAGCGTCGCCGCGACTTCGATCTTGTCCGTGACCGTTTAGATTTACTCCTTGACCTAGAAGCAATAAAACACATGTATTTTATCATGAACTATTTGATTGTTTCACTGCCAGATATAAATCTCCAGTCTCGACTTGCATAGGATGCAAAGGGATAAGGCAGTAGACTGATACTATGCTGGCCAAGTGCAGGTTGGCAAAATTTACACATAATAGATAACATAAGTAGAGGTAACTATCTAGCAAGAATCAACTTAAGTATTTAAAGAGGTACCTTTTCAGAGGTGGAGTTTTTTCTGCTCTTAATTTCTGTGTGTTTTCCAGTTGTTTTTCCTTGTAAGATGAAATTTTTTCCTCTTCAACACTGAAAAATAGCATCTAAATATTACATTTCTTACTAATATGTTTAAACATAAAAACACTTTTACATGTAATCGAGGTAACTTTACTATTATCCGACAGAGTTGTTTAAATATAATAACAGTTACAATCAATCGCGATATAGGAAAGCTTACATTGCAAGGAACAGTCATTACGAAATATTATCAGTGATGAGGGGTTTATCAATATATTTAAGAATTGTTAGTAGTAGAAACCATATAGGATAGGGTATGATGGCACACTTTGGGGGATGCCGATGTCCAGCAGTGGACTGAGATAGGCTGATGATGATTATTTGACAATTATGTGTTCATCATGTATATTTTTCGAAACATTTGAAAAATTACAGTAATAAAATACACAAGTTTTCTATAATGTTTCAATATCATTAGTACATAGAACTCTTACGCTTTTATCACTTCGTCTGCTTGTTTTTTAAGTATGCCACCAGGATCTGATGATTTGGGAAATTGTGAATTCAATTCCTCCTCTTGTTCTGAACCACTCAAAGAAGGAGTACATTCACCATCTTCTTCTTTTTCTGCTTTTTTTCTAGCTTCCTCCTCAGCCTTTTTAACAGTTTCTTCGAATACAGCACTAAACTTTAAATTCTTAATTTGTATTTTGCCTTTAGATTTGTCAACATCAATATGTTCTTTCACTTCGAATTTCGGCTTCACCTTGCCAGATTCAGTCTTGACGGTTACAGGACATTCTGGCATTGGAATGAGGCTTGTATCAACATTGTTGATTGGAACTGTACCATTGTTAGGTTCCTTACTTGATATAGGGACTCGCACCTTATCTGGAAGTTCATCTTTTACTTTTACATTATTAACACTGTCGTTTTTAACCATATCGTTTTTAACCGTGTCGTTTTTAACCACTTCGTTTATTTTAACTGTCTCGTTTATAACTGTCTCCTTTTTAACTGTCTTATTTTTAACGGTATCGTTTTTAACCGTCTCGTTTTTAACTGTCTCGTTTTTAGGAGTATCCTTTTTAACCGTATCATTTTTAACAGTCTCCTTTTTAACAGTCTCTTTTTTAACAATCTCCTTTTTAACAGTATCCTTTTTAACAGTATCCTTTTTAACAGTATCCTTTTTAATAGTATCCTTTTTAACAGTATCCTTTTTAACAGTCTCGTTTGGAACGGTCTCTTTTTTAACAGCATCATTTTTAACGGACTGTTTTTTAACGATCGGTCGAACATTCTTTTCACTTTTCACATTTGTCTCCACTTTGACATTGCCTTCAGTTTTATTGTGAACCGATTTTACTTTTGACCGTCGTCTAGAAGGAGAACGTTCGCTGTCCTTACGTTTTTTTGTTTTGCTTTTTTTCCTCTTTTTGCGTTTAGGTGAATGCTCACTTAGATCTGAGTTAGAAGAGCAAGTGCTTGGACTCCGGCTGCGTTTTTTTCTCTCTTTCTTATGCTTTTTCTTATTCTTCTTCGATTTTTTTGGAGGAATATCTTCAATTTTAGGTGGATCCGCATTAAATGCGCCAAAGAGTTCAGAAAGAATCTCACTTGATGACTTTTTAGAATCATCGACCTTTCGATCAGGCGTGAGCTTCTCTCTCTTTATTAATGTTTGCACTTTGTTTATTACCGTAGTCATGGTTATGGAACGTTGTAAATTATGTACTTCTTTACTCACTGAATCAAAAGAAATTAAGAAAAACACTAAATACAATTAATCGCCATTTTACCAGAAATTACTGTCAACTGTCATTGTTGACATTAAGAGTTCGTAAAAATATTAACCTCCATGCGTTTGTGCCACGAGTTCCGGTTCTGGCTAAATATGGTTCAACTTAAAAAATTAACAATTTCAAATTAACAAAAAGTAATTAATTAAAGGTAACATAAAATAATTATTAATAGGTAGTCGTTGCGTCATTCGCTATATTATGTATTCGACATAGCGCTGGTGCGATACAGATAGCGCGCGATTTAGCGAGTCAATTGATGTTGCCACACTTTATTTATTGTAAGATATTGTGTAATAAATATTGCCGTATTTAATCTGTATGGGTTCATCAATTTTTTCATCAATCAAGTTCACAATTTTCAGGAGCATCGAAAGTTAACTGAATCCATGTCAAACGGCAAACAGTAGGTATAATATTTTCAGCTTATTTCTTAATTTTGTATACTCTCGACAGTACCTACGTCTAGTTGATAGAGGCCCCTTTAAATGTATATAAAACATTTGTGTTATGAAGTCCCGCTCTTCATACAGATGCATTAAGGAGGGGAACGGGATAAACATGTCAAAATCAAAGGTGTAATATAATAATATTCTTACGATGTGCGTCAGGTTTAAATGACGAGCAATTCTAGCAACGGGTATTCAGACTCCTTAAGCGGAGGAATTTTATTTGTTCCGTCGACCGCGTCGTAATGTTGTATGAACACCTCTTTAATATTATGCAATCTTACGCATTTAAGCTAATTGAATTTTAACTAATAATAAATACTAAATATTCCAATTAAGCGTAAAAACTATATTGACGTTCAACACGTACGTAACGTACACTTATGTGTTTACCTTGAACGAAAATGAGACCGATAAATATTTTTTTTTATATAATTACCGCTGCCTGTATGCATTGTTTTTATAGGTCCTTTAAATTTTGTCCTTATAAACCTGACGTGTTTCTTTTACATTAATCACACACATAAACATATACATGAACACACACCAATTTCAGGGACTTCTGAAGCCTCTGTTTAACGCAGAAGTAACGCATTCTCCCTCATAACAATAAAAATAGGATTGTTAAAAAATTATTGAGCCCTTTTATTCTGTAATAGATTTTATGAATTATAATCGTTTGATCTCTTGTTCTTTTCTCTATTCAACTTCTCGTGTGCAAAGGACACGTTAGGCATACTGTCCACATTGTAATAGTTCGGTAACCATCGTCAACGCTTGTTTATCTTCTAAAGGCGATTTAAAGATATCCGACTGACACTTTGGTCTGTGACTAATATCTTTACTAATCCGCATTGGAACAATGTGGTGGAGTTGCAGGCGTGACCTACTAACTTCAGCAGGTGCGACTCTCTCCGGGCCACTAATCCTAGGGTGCCCACAAATGTTAGAAGTTCTCTCAATCAAATCTTAAACAAGATTTTAAAAATATGCTCAGTACGTACGCAAGAGTTGGTTTATAGTTGGAGATCTATAGATAGAAACAAATACAATCTGAACCGGTGGTATTAAAAAAAAACCATGTCATTTGACATTACAAGACGTGACGTCTCATGTCTATACAAGTTTCTATAATAACTTCTCAAACCCAACCCAGCGTCTTAAGCAGCTTTGTTGTCCGAGGCCCCTGACGGGCTTAGACCATTGTAAAAGAGAGTGCCATGACCAGTTGTAGCACACAAAAGGGTTACAACCAGCGATCCAATTGGTCGATGTGTATAATATTCCATGATGCTAATACTTTTGACATTTATTTTAGCGCCAAATTTTGCTTTTTTTTCCATAGTTGGTGCCTATACAATATTTTAGGTACATTCGTGTGTTGTAAATGAAACAAATAAGCATTATTTTTATATATCGTTTTTATTACTTTTTCAATACCTTTGCAAGGTAAGTAAGAGATAAACAATACAGAACGGACACTACATTCTTTATGTACTCGCAGAAGAATTGTGAAATATATCGCGATTACAATATATTGCGACGACTGCAGCTCACAGGACGGAGGAGTGTCCTTTTCTATTATTGTTAGGCAAGGGATAGTGATCAGAGAAATTTTTCTTACAATAATTAATAACTTCAAGAAATTTTCGAACTACTTATTCGTATACCTACTTAGAAGTAGGAAAGTGGGAAAGCTTTCAGCATGATTGTATGTTGATAATGACTGTTGAAAATTTCATAACTGGTTGTTAAATTACGTATAGCGATATTTTGAATTGGCCACTGAAATGAAAATTTTAGTAGACAAATGTATTAGCGTTGGAAGTTGTTTTTTTATACGGCTGTATTTTTTTATGCAGCTGTAAGTTGTATCGTGACAAATATTTACTTTTCGTTCTCAAATGTAATTTTCATGGTAAGTATAGACTTTGAATATCCAATACTTTATACATCTTTATCACTGTAACAGTAATTTACAACCGCTTAACCGCAACGTGCTCCAATGATTTGAGTAACGCGTAGAACAGTAGGTAGTAAAAATTTTTCATTAGCCTAAAACGATTTTCATTCTTTACTCCTGATAAAATTCCATTATTTGAAAAATCAATTTATCAACATTATTAACATGTTAATTTGGCATAATTCTTTTTTTAAAATTAACACGGCAATTAACGGTGGAAGCTCTCGTTTTTGAGCAATATTTTATTTCTTTTTTCTGTTATTTCACATGTACTTGCCTATGTATCTTTCGTACGAAGCATTGTGCCGTCAAAGGTATTTAAACTTGTAGGTACCGATTACACACATACTCGTATAAGGTACAAATAGCAGTTACCTACATTTTATTCTGTCTGTCATACATTCGAGCCTTTTCAGATCGTTACCTCCACACCGGTCTTCAGGAAGACATAAACCCCACATATATATATAGGACAAACTAAACATACACGCTAACTTATACAAAAGCAGTATACAATAATATGATAATACTTATACAGTAAAAAATCGATGACAATATTATAATAATCTCGTCTGTATAACATGAGTAGCAAACATTTCCAATATATCTACATACGTCGATATATATGTATAATTGTAAAATAGATTCGCATATTAAAATACCTACCTACCTACTTTATCGTATCAAATTTTATATGTTTTTTTTCTCACAATTTCTAATAATGCGATATATCTGTTAAAAAGAGGTACGCCAATAAGTGACATTAACTGAAAACTGGTAACTTAACCGGTTCAAATGTCTAATGTTCATTATGTCGAAGGAATAATCTTTCTTGATTTAAAAAAAATACAAATATCTAATTACAATTTCTTTTCATCGTCTCATGTACCATCAGTATTACGGTTTCAATCCGAATCGTAGATTTTGTACCGTCTTGATATTAACTAACACAGCATGTAGGTATCATATTATTTAGTGTATGTTAGATTGGCTTTCTAGTATCACTTTTTTAATCCACGTCTACATAATGAGTATCTGAGACTAACATTTGGGCTAATGGACGCGTAATATTATACCTACAACTATTTTAAAATAATCTACAGTTTGCTTTACGACAGTTTTCAGTTAACACCTTAGGCTCACCTATCGGAACTCATGACAAAAATTATAAAAAATAACAAAATGAAAAAAAAAACTCCGTGCTATTAGTTTCTGCATAGAAAACATCTGCAAACTTATATCTAGAAACAAATGAAAAATATACATTCCATACACAACGTTTCCATTCCAGAAATAATCTCATTATTTGATTCACCGACTTATTTAATCTGTGGTTATACATTATACACTACAATAGAGATTGCGTTTGAGTAACATTAAACGGTGCCTGAGAATTAATTGTCGAATACATAATTGTGCAACTCTGGTGCAACGACGGTAACTCTCTTTCTCATGTAAGTATTCCATTTTCTTTTAAAGATAAAATACGTTTACGTCGACGTCTTTATCACACACAGATCATAACGGGTCCCAAAAATTTCATAAACCATGAGACAGAAATGTTCCCGCTCGATCAACGAGTGTCAATGAAGCGTTCGCGTAAATGATGTTGAGACTATCATTGTCAAGAACTATTTTACAACTGAGTTTGAATAACTCAGCAACTCTCCAATACTTGTCAATTGACATTCATTCCCAAGGAATACAATAACATTTCTTTCTCATCCACTCAACCTGATTGTAATTTAGCATTTTAATCTGTGCCTGTACATGCGTTAGTAACGTCAAGCTTGTGTTGTGTTGGTTGTAACGCATTCATTTCTATTCCGCTACGATTTTGATATCTAATATCTTCTTCCCTACTTCCTCTTAGCGTCTAATAGTTCTTGACGAGCTAGCATCATCGAGATCGTAACTAGTCTGGCGCCAGTACGCAGCGAACGGCTACAGCTCTCGAATCTGACGAAGGGAGCTTAAATATAACGCAGATTGTACCTAATTACCTCTTAAAACATTCCGTGAATCATTCATTGTGTAATAAGTATTCAAAAGTTCTATTTCTATGGATTGATAAATTAGCTAGGCTTGAGAGTATTGTCAAATGGCCGCCGGTACAAATGGAAAAAATATTTGCGAAGATATCATACGTTCCAATTCATTAACGTCTTTGGTGTAGTATAGCATACAGATGCTCTTGTAGTTTATGTTATCTATCGAGAGGATGTTTTCGCTCATTCCATTTGCATGGGTCGTCCTCAAAGGCCTTAATACCAAAATAGAGATCGAAATATTATGGATCCCGTTTCAGCGGATCATAAAGGAATGCGACACACAGATCGAGAGCACTAGCCGCTCCAATCTTAAAGCTACTACTAAGATTCTCTAAACGATCAATGATCGTAAGCTAGATTGATTTTCAAAAGTCTTAAAAAAATAAAATCTGCTAGTGATCAACATTAACGCGCTAGCGAGGGCGCAGCACGGCGCGGACCGTTCGGAAACGTCTCTCGAAGCCGAGTTTGGTGTACAGGGAGCGAGACGCGTCGTTCTCTGGACGAATCACGACAAAGGGCTTGTAGCCCCGTGCGGCGACCTCCTTGGTGAGACGCCTCGCCAAGTAAATCCCGTAGCCTTTCCTACGAAACTCGGGTCGCGTCTGCATCGAGAACATGGCTCCATAGTAGGACTGGACCATCCAAGCGGCCAGCTGTCCCTCAACGAAGATCCCGTAAGCGGGCAGCTCGGCGACCAGTTTCTCGAATACTTCTCGGCATTCGATATCACTTGCCGGGTATAAATCGTGGACCGCCTTCATGTGTTCCGGCTGCAGGCGAACTAACTCCACGTCCGGTGGCAGTCTGAAAGTAAAATATAACACTAATGTAAGACATTTATTGAAATTCAGTTTAAACTTAAGTTACGAAGTAGACAATAAGATGCTTTTTATTTTTACGTTATCTGTCGATAATATCGATGCATAATGGATTGCATATTAAAAGAATAAAAAATATTTACAGATTAGTTTGTTATGAGATCCTTCATGCTGATAACGAAGAGTCAATAAAGTGGGTTCAAAATTTACGACGATGTGAAGTGTTTCATTTCATGAATTTCGCTTAATTTTATCTATTTAGTAATCACACCTGAAATCATTGATAAAATAGGGCGTCATAAAATATGGATTTGCTGCAATAAGTCAAAAACGCACGTTGGAAATAAGTACCGAAAGTAGTATTTGGTTTTTACGAGAATAAAAACTTTTGAATTTCGAACAAGTAAAAGTTCTGAACTACTTCTTCGGTGAACTTTTGCAGTCCATTTGGTAGTTTTATTATTTCACGTTCACAGAATTTAAAGTTCTATAAGCAGAATATCCAATTACGTGCGGTTCGAGGTCATCGTTATTACTGATTTGTTTATATTTGGTACCTACAAGCAATGCATTATCAAAGTTACATTGTAGCAAAATAGGTAGTTAATAGGTTTCAAGAAGGCGCCGAGTTAAAATCTCTCCCTAGGCACTTAAAACTCGAGCATACGGTATTCGACGATTAAGATCCAATTCCAACAAAACAAAAAATTCCATTTCACCAAACTAACATTGCTTACTTGTGTATAATAAAATGTAAAAGTCAAGTTTTAAAGCAGTAAAGTTTTCCGACAAATTTGACAGAAGTAATAATTTTAACATTTTCCTTTCTAACTTAAATAATCCAGAATGAACGGTTTAAGCTGGTAATGTAACATCACGGCTGTAGTCGACGAAGAGGTAGGCAAAGGGATTTTGTACACTCCCACGGTTCACCAGTTGCGTTTACGTTCCACTATGGAATAGGTGGTGAGCCTATTGCCATGCATCATACATGTTTCCAGACTCCAGTAGTTCTCGACACGGGATTTGAACAAAGGCCCTCGCGATCGGCAATCGCGTTTGTAACTTACCAACGAGGCAGTTAAGCCGAGAATATACAAGATAAACATGTGCATGCAAAGCACTGTAAAGTCAAATATTTGTCAATACAATTAAAGTTAATAATTTTGCAGTAATCCGATGAACTGATGTGGCAGCAAAGCAGTTGGGGGTCATGCGTTGCCTTTGTACGTTAATTCTTATTTTCTTGATAAGAACATTCTGGCTGTGTTTTGTTATTTCGACAATATTTTACCCACGAGTTACTCTATTGAAAATTAAAATGTTGCGATTTTGCCAAATTGTCTAGCTTATGTAAGCCAAATGGCTTACAAACTTGCCAAGTTTAGCCTAGCGAGAAATTGGAATGTGATTAGGGATAATGTAATAAAAGCCGACAGATTTTACGACGTATGCAGTCCAAAGAAATAGAATTAAATTATTTTTAATTTAATTGTTACCGTCATAAAATGTGTTATATTGTTATAAAATGTCTTAAATACAATTAAGTATTTATATATGTGGAAAATAATTCAACCTAACGCCATTCAGTCTGTTAATAAACTCACTCGTCCGAGTTGTTGTCTTCAGGCGGCTTGTTGCACACGTACACGTCGCCAGTGATCTTGTCGTGGGCTTCATAGCGTTTCTCGAAGCGGTTCACGATGGCCTCATGCGTGAAGTTCAAGTAGAGGGGCTGGGTGAGGTCGAGGAGGATGTCCTCTGACGTCAGCAGGTCCACCAGCTCCGCGCGCTCCGACGGGCAGAACACGGTCACACTCTCGTACGTGTGACAGTTAGGCTGAAATTATTAATGAGATCACATAGTCACACGAATATTTAATACAGTTATTACAGAAGACCATGTGATTCCATACAATTATAAATTCCATAATACGTATAATAAATAATGAATAATGAAGTACACTTAATGTTAGCGTGTTGCTGTTTAAATAAACTGTCTCTCGGGTATGACCGGCTCTCATCAGTTCTAACTGGAGCATAGTGACCAAGTTTGTGTAGTGGTGGGTAAACAGGTCTCAGTCAAAGTTACTTAACAACCCCAAAAGGGTACACGACTTCTACTAAGAAAATAATAATTAACACCGAATCAAGGAATCATAGCAGTGCCCGGAAGTGATTGCGAAAAAATTCTCGTTTCGAAGGTCCACGGCATTATAAATCGAAAACGGCAGATTAATGTAGCAGCTAAGTGTGGATGTATTCCTGAAAATTCAGTGATAATGACCCGTTCGTCACACTATTTCAAGACACTACCATCCAATAGCCAATCGGAACCAGACGTTGTTTCAGTTTACAGATAGATAGCTTTTGATATGCATCTGCATCAAAGCTATGAGCGATTCATTGTTTAATTATTACAACCTACTTAGATTCGTGGAATTTCTCAACTTTCACTTCTAATAGTCAGCTTTGTTCCCAACGTCGTTAAGAAATCGATTCTTTCAGTTGAAGTGGTTCTCATTCGGACGGCTGTGAAGTAAAATTACCTTCAATACAACCTTTGCTCTAGAAGCATCTATTAAAACAAAAAGCAAAATTATTAAGGTCATATGTCGTTATATGCTATGAGTATCATTAGCTTAAATGTAGGAGAAGATATTATATAAAGAAACAACCACTTGGCTACCAGCCAACTCGAAGAAGTGTCGGAAGATAAATTTTCATAGTTGCCATGTTGCCATGGCAACCGTGAATGTATACGACTTACGAATACCTTTAATATCTTTTTCTTTAAAATCATTACGTACTGATTTTATTGTTTTTCATTGTCGCTGTTCGCGGAGTTAGGAGTTCAACCATAACCTTAATATCGTATTAATATCGTATGATTTGTTTTGAAACACTATTAATAACAGCTCAGATTTAATATTCCGTTAACAATATAACGTGTTATGAATTCAGTGAAGCAAGCGTTTTGAGAACGTGACAGAAATTGCACCACTTCGCAAAAAGTAACACTCGGAGCGAGTGCACTCCTGGTACCGTTCGAACGAGCGGGATTTTTCTACGAATACATTGACTATTTCTTTCGCATTGCTTTTATTATTAAATAAAAAGTGCTTACACTTTAACCTGTTATAAGAAAATAAAATCAAATAGTATTCAAATATGTGATGCAAATGAGAGTGGTTTTTAAATGAGAGTGGATTTTTTCCATGAATACACTTACCTACCAACATTAAATATTGCGTTCATTTTGCTCATTATAAAATGAAAAGTGTTTTCAGTTTATAAAATTTTAACAACTGCAAACGCAACTGCCTATTCAAAGGTTCTGTGTTCAAATCCTGTGTCGGGCGCTAATAGAGTTTTCTGACTTAGATTTTCTAGTAATGGCTCGGAGTCTGGACATGTGCTTGGTGCATGGCAATAGACTCACCACCTATTGTACACTAGGACGTAAATGTAATTGGTGAAACGTGGGAGTGTACTACACTC
>DWTO01003092.1:0-13017 GCA_018244755.1 Jemadia pseudognetus | reverse complement strand
GGGACGTAAACGTAACTGGTGAATTGTGGGTGTGTTCTACACTCCTCTGCCTACCTCTTCGGGGATAACAGGCGTGATGTTACGTTACCTAAAGATGTAGTAGGTACCAACTATTCATATTTAAATTACTATTAAAAGACGCATTCCGATTTTCGAGTCTGTAATTATGAAACGCAATGTTGCAACAAAGTAAATATTATGTATTACTGCGGTAACCGAGATGCATTTCAAAGTTCGGTTGCAAATCAAATATTTGCTATAAACTTCGCGGGAAACTCATTATATTACGCCGTGCTCAATGTGTAAATTATTCGTACTAAGTGAATTCTATACCCGAAGTTTCAACGAGAAGTTAGCACAAGGGAAAATACTTAAAGCGTTCATTACACAAATTAATTTGTTAATTACGTCGACCGCGATTATTCAACAAGTCATTGTTTATTCCTTTCGGAAAATTGAGACACCATAAGACACGTGGGTACTTACTCGTAATACAGTTGGGAGACAATACATTTTTCACATTACTCTTTCAATGGCTCTTTGTTCCTAATAATTGATGATAAAAGATTAATGTTTTTTTATTCAGCACTGTTTTAGTAAACAATACTTAATGAGTAAATATTTTAGATAAATATCATTTATAATGAAATAAGACCGAATGATGGTGTGTACTTTACGAGTTCATTTTTTCGTAAAAAATGTCATTGTGATACATTCGTCTGTTATCGTTACAAAACAAATTTCCGTATGAGCGTACATATAAAGTTAAATAAGCGCAGTGCGTGAGGGAAGCGGAATATGTCGTTTAAATGAAAACATTTCGTAAACTGACACAATTTCACGATAACCAGAACGGAAGCTTCGCAAGGTGTTGCCCATTTTTCAATCACGCCTGAGTTCAGTTCGCTTCTATCTCCCCAAACATTTGGGCGATATACGACCGTCATAATTTTGTTCGCGGGTGTTTTGTTTTAGAATGAACGAGCTCGTAGGTAATAGTGATGACATGTCCGGACTATGCTTTTCTTTTTATACTCTATTTCTTTTTGTCACAGCTATATATTGTAGATGTAGTATTTGCATGAGAATGAGTATGTATTTTACTTGTTTTTCTCAATTATGGTTGAACATATTTAACATATATAGATTTATACATTATGTTTATCACAGATTTGTCTCGGTTGTACAACGATCTTACTAGGAACAAGTTAAGAACAAAAAGCATCGCTCCTCAAAGTACACCGCTAATTATAATAATAAGCTAATTAAGCAAAATATAAAAGTTTGTAATAAAAGAGAATGAAACCAGCGCTCACAATGAACTTGTTATATTGTATTTTTACAACTTTGAATCTCGCGGCAGTGTTTGCCCACCGCACAGAAAAAGTTTGCCCACTTCAGGAAGTTTCGTAACATTTCTAACATTTTCCTGGAAGGAATTTTTAAAATGCCGGCGAAGGCATTTAAAGGAAAGTCGTTTGACCTTATTTTTAAAAGTTTCTCATTCGCGGAAAAGATTGATGTTCCTGTAAATTCGCTTAAAAAGATGAATTTTTTAGCTTAAATTTATAGGAGAGATGAGACATTGGAAATTATACAAAGTTGGAGATTGCACTAAGAAAATTATCGAATCAAATACATTAAGCTCAATTAAAAAAAGTATTAAAACAAATTTAAAATATTCACGTACCACAATTAGTAAGAGTTATAGATAAAATATTTGAGTTGTAAAGCTGTTACAATTTGTATCAGGAGCGGAGGGTCAGCTGATCAGTGGATCCCGGTATTCAGACAAACTATGTACTATTTATATGTACTACATTCGATCATGCGTTCACACAATGGCATGCACGGAATAATTGGAGACAAGATCAAACACGCAAAACAATTAGACAGTTCAATAGCCCAATGGTTAAAAAGAATCCAAGCGCGCGACCTTTTTGCGCAGAGACCAACCAACATGAAGCCTTCATTAACTTTAATACATGATGTAACAGCAAGAGATAATTCACTAGTACTGAATTGTATATACATTGTTTATACTTAACGGATACCTATGGATGAATTTCTCCTATCTTTAGGTAAAGAAGACATTTTCACAGCGCAACCAAAACCTTGAAAGATCACGTATCGAGGCGTCAGCGTACGGCGGGTAATTTCGATAATATTACGTGCGACAGATGTTTGGGTGTATTTTTCAATCTCGCCGGCAGAAAGCGATAAATGGGCGTACGTGGACGAAATAACGTTCAGCTACTATTCACTACAGCCTGTTTCTTTTTTCCTATATAACATTAGTTCGATCTTGTGTCAAAAACTGGGATAACGTGACGAGTAAATAATTTTGTACATCATTATTGTAGAGTTAATAAAAATAGTGTTTGTTGACAATAAAATTTTCTTTGATACTAATGTTACATTTTGAATCACGTGGTAGATGACCAGATGTTTTAATTTAGTTTTCAGTAGGAACGAAAATCCTGTCCACACGATCCATGATCATGTCTGAAGTAATTTGTTACGTAAAATAATGCCTGTAATTCTCGAGAATGTAGGCAGAGGAGTGTAGTAGATACACTCTCATGTTTTACCAGCTACGTTCACGTTGTACCATATAACATACATAGAACAATATAACAATACAATAACAATACATAGTACATAGAACAAGTGGTGACTCTGTTGCAATACACCGGGGTGAAAACCAAACTCAGAGCTAGAAATTTACAGAAATTTGAAGTAGTAAATCTAAGTTCCTGTACGATTCTAATCTTGTACGAATAGTACTCAAGCAGGGAACCGAACTCAGAACCTCTCGATCCGCAGTAGTAGTTACAACCACTCCACCGCCGAGGCAGTCAATCGAGTAATTTGTTAATTCTTTAGAAATATGCTTATTACATATTTGAATGTTTATGATAAGGTCAGATAATAATTATTTGTTATTATGGGACTCATCAAATATTATTTGATAATTCATTCATTCATGAAAAGCTTCTTATTAAATATTGCTTATCATACCTATAACATTCTGAAAGGGACTTCTTTAGTAATGCGACTGGTTACTAGAACAGTTCTTATACTCGTACATATAAGAATAAAATTTGGCACAGAAAAGATCACAACTATTCGGAGTCTAAGTAAATTGCTAGTTCTATTGTACGTTCGAGATAAACCAGAGGAAGTGGCGCTTACACTGTCTGCGCCATTTGAGGTAGGTAGTTTAGATCACCCTTATCCAATTCGACTAACTTTGCAGGAATAACTTAAAATTCAGAGTAATCTATTATTGATGTTAAGTAGGTAAGTTTTTTATGTAATAACTATGTTGTTTTCTTTTCCGGTTATTATTACTTTGAAATAAAATCGCTTAAAAATTAAGCAATATTTAAAGAATATTTCAAATTCATCTGGAAACATGCTTCAAAATTTAAATCGGCTTATTATAACTTTGTGGTAACGCTTGGTCAGGAAGTTCCTTACTGGGATCCAGAGATGTGGCGTAAGATGAACCGGATAATATGATCTATTAAATAACTATTCAATTTCGTCTTGTTTTACAAGATATATAAGAGTTCTTCATTCTTAGTTAAATTTTTCAAAAAAATTGTTAAACGTTCAATGACAAGTGACATTTTCTCATTGACAAATTATGTCAATAATGTCATCGACTTTTCCTGTGTTTACATCTTTTAAGGTTGGACTGTTATTGTTTCAACAAACAGTATTAGCACAACAACACTTGAACAATAAAAATAACGTAATAAGATTGAAGTTTTTAAGAGTAGAATCACAAAGGTCCTCGGAAACCCTTTGTATAGGGATTGATAGCCGAAGATGTGGCGATCACAAAGCGAAGCAAAGAATGGGAACGATCTCGACATCGGCAGCGCTGCGATCTATCAATTTGTTTAATTGGATTCTTTTCTTTGTGATTTTTTTTTCTGTTTGCAAACGACGTACAAATCCATTGAGATTTAATGTTATTTCTTTTCATCGATGTACTCTTTGCTTTCGCCGCGTTTTGTGTACTTATTTTTTAAGGAATGCAATTATTGGATATTCCCTTACAGTCCAGATTCAAATTGCTCTGTTTTCAGGTACAATGCGTGTTCGGTTTGAGAGCGTCCATAATATTTGTTGTGAATGTGTTTCTGCTTAAGCTGTTCTTTGTAGTCAAGCGATATTTTATTACGTGAAAAGGAATTACCTCACACCGATTATTTGTTAGTTGCATCAAATTAAATAGTGATACAAACTGAAAGAAATAAATCTGTCAGTTCTGATTGAGTTCATTTTTCATCCGGTTGAAATAATAGTTGTTTGTTACATTCATTTTACTCGGCCGCCCTTCCATGGACCATACAAAAGAAGATGAAAGGAAAATGTACAGAAAATTATTACTTGCCAAAATTACTTGACGGCCAGATTGATCTACCGTTTTCAACGGGGACACAAATAAAATAAAAGTCGCAATGATTTATTGAATATAATGTTATTCTTCCGATTATTAAGGAAATACAGAATAAAAAAACAGATTTAATACATCACAGAAAATATACCTAATAGAGAAATAAATATGACTCACACGAGAAAATGGTCGTTCACAATTAAAATAATGCGTAAGGTACGTAATACATGTTTCTGGCGGGAAATCAAATAAATCTGATCATCTTTTACACGGCTACATCCACAGTCCATATTGTAACTTGGATCTGAGCTATATTCAAGTCGAATAAACCTAAATTTAAATGCGATTTTAAAAATTCTCAGCGAGATGTCTTTTTTGCTTATCCTGGGAAAGTTTCGGTGTTGAGAGGCGAGCTGCGATGCAAACTCGTGTGAAGCTAAACAAGTGTATAAAACTTCCCAACAAGTTTACACTACTTACATTTTAATTTTAGAGAGAAAATATTTTTCTACGTAGTTTTAAAGTACTTTAAACTGGGGATTTAGTAACGTGTGAGAGAAAAGGTATTTTATCCTCCCCGTCGATACGTTGGATCATTTGTCGACTGCTTCTCGAAGTGTGCTCACTGTTTTCTCTTTTAATGACTAAACTTATCTTTTACGGTTTTGATTATTAAACTTTGTAGTTTCGTGTCTTTTAAAGAGAGGGATTTAAATGTAACTTTTTCTAATGCTTTTAAAAATTAGTTAGAAACGTCGTAGTTAAGAAAAGTCCAATAATTTAGCCTATCAGGTTTATCGTGATAATACTAGATAGTATGAAACAATGTAATCTATTTATGTGGCATGTGAAGAAGAATTAAAAGAGGGTTTCAAATTAAATAGTTAATAAACATATATTATTTCGAAATGTCTTCTTACCTATTTTTTATTATACTATAGACGTTAAGGTTATTGAGTAAATATGAGAACTTTTCTATAATTGAAATAAATTAACTTATATGCTAAAGAAATAATAAAAACTTGCCGTTTATTTGGCGTAATCGTTATTAAATATATTTATAGTCAATAAATTTATATACAGATTTCTTAAAGCTAAGAAATTCGAGAATGTATGTATTTCTTGTTAGGTTGAGAACCTCTGGCTCACTCTAATGTATTTTTAAACACTCGTTTGCGAGTGGGTATTGCAAAGGGCACCGAATATATTGCTTTGGGTTGGAGAGCCGTTGTTTCACAGGTTTATTACAAAACTAAGATTAGAATTTCTATATAGATCCTCACCTCAAGGATTGTATTATCCCTAATGTGATGAGATTTGTTTTAAACGGATCAACGCGAAGGCATTCGTGTCTTCAGCTCAATTCGATTACCTTGTTATGTACGAACTATGTCTGTTACCAGGTTTTTATATCTTGTCCGTTTGACTGCCTCGTTGGTCGAGTGGTTACGAGTATGTCTGACAATAGGCTCAGCTCCTGTTCCATGGTGGGAAGTAAACGTAACTGGCGAAACGTGCGACTTTACTATACTCCTTTCTTTGCCTACATTTTCGGGAAGTAAAGGCGGAGAGAACCGAGATATAGATGTCTCTAAAATTACAAATGTGACGTCTGTTCTCAACATTCTTTTATTCATGATTTTATACATATCTGATCTGTCTCTGTGTCATTTTTATTTTAATTTTTTTTATTGTCTAACTGTCGATTACATCTGTGATTATAGCATTACAATAACAAAGCAGGTCCGTTTCACCGGTTACCATAACGAAGAGAACATCCAATCAAACCAAACTGGAGTAATTTATTCAGCTGCTGTAACCGATGGGGCAATCAAGCGTTAGATAATGGGTCCCTACTGATCGTGAAATATTCAAATCGAACGCACTGTTTACCGTTTATATGAAGTCGGCATCCTGTAACAACTGTTAATACCTTTACAAATTTAATGTAGGTAAAGCTCTCGTTAGAATGAGGTGATTCTTATGGGTATGAATGATAACAGATAAATCGTCTTACAGAGAATGAATGTAGACGAAGCATGCTAGATCCGTAAGTATAGAGGCATTTCATGTTCTCTGGCTATCTTATCAAGGATATGGCGTTCGATATTAAAATAATGCGTTAAAATAAATATATGAAAATAAAGACCGACCGCTCGACCCGACGAGCTCTCCGAAGTCCAGAAACGCTGTGAACATTTGCTAGTAGCGGTTACTCATCCAATTCGTGACCGCATCCAGTGTTACTTAACTTTTTAAATCAGTTGCGAATCGCGACTGGCTCAGCACTTTCAGTGCATAACTTAGTTACGAGTACCAATAAATATAATTGTACTTACTTTTGTCCGCTCACTCCCCACTTTATTCTGACAAAACCATTCCGAGCCCACAACTATCGTATCGTACAAGCGTAAATATTGGTCTATCGTTTTCAACTTTGCCAATTCAATTACCAGGATACAAAAACACACTGTAAAATAAACCTTTTGATGTTCGCCGCCGGTATATGTAGCTATTGACATTGTTGTGCCGACTCGCCACGGGTCTATTTCGGTAGATGTCATGTGTCGCCGTTCTTAAATTTAATTCGCTCATTAATATAAAAGGGCTTTTACTGTTCGACCATCAGTTAATACTGTTTACATGTTACGTTAATTCAATAGCTACTTTATTTTATTACAAACGATATGTATGTAAAATCTGTTATGCATTATTCACTTTAATGTCTTTGTCTGTGTGTACACGTGTGTTTATATAACCACTTCACTTTTTATTGGTTATTTCTTCATTGTGACTTGTGGGGTTTTTAAAAAACTTTTAGCAGATTATAAAAGTTGATTATACATGTAGGTAATCCCCGAAGAGGTGGGCATAAGAGTATAGTACACTAACTCGATTCATTAGTTACGTTTAGGTCCCACCATTGAATAGATGGTGAACCTATTGCTATGCACCGGACACAAATCCAGACTCCGAGCCACTACTAGAAAATTTAAATTAGAAAAATCCAATTGTGCCTGACCCGAGAATTGAACCCAGGACTTCCCGATCAGTAGTCGAGCTTGTAACTACTTGAACACCGAGGAAAAATTGGAAGTTGAGGCAGCACGGTGGGATATTCTATGGACATTTTCTTTTTTCGGTCCGCAACTTGGCAAAGTGACATATGTGTGAAAGAGTTATAGCTTTTTTAATTTTACCAGTAAAAATACGATAAGGACTTGTAAATAGAGAAATTCTAATTACATATGTAATAACTATCTTTGTTTTCCGACCGCAAAATGTTATATTTGTCTTTAGATGAGTAAAAGGTTGTTTACTTTTGGGAATCTTAACCGGACTTTATTTGACAAATATAAAGAAATTGAATCGTAAAAAATGTCTGAGCATCTCCAACAAAAAGGGTCACAGCACTCCAACTCGCATTTGATAGCGGAGAAGTCAATCTGTTGCCAACTTTCGCGCGGTTTATTAGCGTCTATAATCTTACTACTTTTCACCGCTTTTCCTCTCGGTTTTTTTACTTTCGTAGTTTGTTGTCTGCAAGTAGTTCAAATTAAATAACCGCTAACAAGAGATCTGAAGTTTCTTAAAGGTTCGGATTTCTTGGAGATTGAAGTGTGTGTTAATTTAATAAGAAAAATGTAACATAAAATTTATGCTACAGGGGTCGTATGATAGAATATGGCTCATGAATATACACTAGAACATTAAATATATGGGCTATTCGTCTATTAGCTTTGTGTAATCGATTGCTAGTATATACGTTCTTCTTCTTAATTATTTTGTATCAACTATTCAACTGGTTGAGCGTTGTATTTCTTCTCGTGTCTCTATGATTGTGTTAAGTTCGCGGAATTTTTTACTGTAAATATTGTCGGACTTCAGAATATCGTAGCCAGCCCTATGGCATTGCACCTTGTTAGCTCTGGCTGCTGTAAAAAGCTTTTGACGCCATGTTCTTTTTATACTCATGTCATTAATAGTTGTTATATATTATATAATAGCATTATTTCAATGTACGTCTACTTGAAAACCGAACTCAAAACATTTGCGCTACCCACGGTTAGTTTCCAATTTGAAATGTACGCATGTGTTGACCTCATTTAGTTATTTGCTAAATTCAGACACATAACGATGTGGTGCTTAGAACTCATGAAGTCTAAACAATGCCGTCGGTAACATCAACATTTACCCATTTTGTTAATTTCGCACAAAGGGGAACATTAGCGCGTTTTGAAACTGAATTTGACCGCGGGCAAATGGACTGAGCGCACAAAAACCACAACAGAACCGAATCGTGCCCGTTTCGCAACTACAAATGGATGTTTCAACGTATTATAAACGCGGGATTTGTACGTTGCAATTTGCTGAAGTATGCTGATGATAAAATACTAAAATGGTTTCAGGAAGCTGTCCAGATTCCAAAAGCTTGTTGCTCGTTAATGAATTATGACTATGAAAATACGACTTCTGTATGAAGTACGAGTAGGTATGTGTTTCGGCATTAAATTATGTATTATAGTTTGCTGGCTGCTACTATGTATTTCTTAATGTAATAGCGTGTTAGTTTATTCAAATTTAGAGATCAACAAGGTTTGAACGAAAATGTTTTTGCTAGTGATTAGTTAAATAATAAGACGAAATTTTTGTACGTGGTACAATATTATTGTCATTATAATCAGATATTAATATAGTTTTAATGATTGAATTTTTACATACAATACATTTCCTTACGTTTAATGAAAATATTTTATGTACATTCTGTTGTAACAAATTACTACATATTTGTAATATTGTAATGGGTTCACACGAGTTTCCCCGCTGAGAATCGTCACATTATTGTTTATCAGACAAGAATACTGATGTTATGATTATAACTAATGAAACTTTACGGACTAATGAAGTTAAAGCAATCAGTAAATACAAAGTAATCTTACGGAGTGACCTTATTGTTTATTTATAGAGGTGCAATTAACTACAATATCAGGGTGCCCCTGATGTAATTTTTTGCAATGGAAGTATCAAGTTCTACCAAATTTTTAATTCGTATTCGTTTTAATTTTATTCGTATATTAGAAATACTACTTTACATTAAAAACAATTTTCGATTTCTCGCTTTAGTCATTCTATCTGATGAAAAACTAACGCACGAAGAACATAACACGAATAATATTTTACTATGCATTCATTAAAAACAACTCCTTTAACTTATTTCTTCTGTGCGAAAACAAGACCTCAAATAAAACAAATAACGAAACTAATGAAATTAACTTAGACTCGTGTTACTCCATTGTTGAGATAAGTTGTGGCTCGGCTTGCCCGCTAACTTGTTATATTACATTTCGCCTGTTTATTTCTAGTCCTGAGGCGACCAATTCTCTCAGATCTTGCTGTGAATTCATAAATCTCTATAGAACACCTTGTTCATAATTTACAGTCTTATGAGGTTTTACGAATAGACATTAGCAAAACCGTGTTTTGTATGAAGAGTTTTGAACACGAAAAAAACATGAACACAAATGAAAAAAGCAGTCTAGTATACACGACCTTATCGTTATAGTAGCGATTTGTTACAAACAAACTACGGATGTGCGTACTAAGAAAACAATTCGAGAGACACGGTGAGATGTGAATTAATTAGAAGTGAAAGGTTTAGAAACAAGGAAATACAGATATCAAATAGAATGCAACATACATACAGAAAGGAATTAAAAAGTAAATAAATGAACACAACTAGGGTACCTTTTTAACGTTAAATAAGGATAATTTCGAAGAAGTAAATAGAAAACTATTAACAATTGACCGACATTAGGAATGCAATTTTACTCTTGTTTTAATTACAGCTCATATAATAATACCACAATTAAGTGCATGCTGAAAATCGTGGTTTTTAAACGTTGTAAACTTTACGGAGAAAATCTGAGAAGTTTCGCTTAGAACAATGAATTTCAAAACTCAGTGGAGTGAACTGAGTATAATTTAAATGATTAATTCGTAAAATGACAAGGCTGAACCTTGTTCCAAAACACAATGGAGGTATATTCATATATGAGAAGCACAATTATATTTCTTTTTGGCAAAAATTAAGTGTTAGCTGTGGGCGTTAACAATTAATAATTACTAACAGTGGGAATTTGTTGACCATATCCTTCTTAGGTAATTTCCTAGTTCCAATATAGTATGCGTTAATATGTGATGTTTTGAACGAGTCACCTCAAAATACATCTTACTGTTTGCAAGATTTTATTTAAAATAGGCAAGTCAGTAACATTACATGGAGTAAATAATTGATCTACCATATTTAATAACGAATAATTCCACCATTAGTGTGTGAATCTATAAATATTAGACATACCTATGTATTTACATCGTGGGTATTACGTTAACATAAAATTATATTGAATGCTATATCTCCCACGATACTATGGATCATACCTTCATTACAATAACCTGCCTAATTGATGGGTAAGTTAATACATTCAAACCCAAATCAAGAGAATGCAGGTATTGTGAAATACAAAGGCCTCCCCTCAATCGTGTAACCGTATCCTGCGTGATGAATTTCACTTCAAATTGATATTAACTTATTCTTGAATGGCACAAGAATTAACGATAAAGATATTCGACTTATTTTATCGTTATTTTAAACTTAATTATACATATATCAAATCTAAAAATTGTATTCTGTATACACTAATAGCTTAAAACAGATAAAATAAAGAAATATAAAGGAAAAAACTGTCATATGCGTATTTCAAATTTATATACGTAAATAAATTGTAGCATGACAATGTGCAATAGACAAGCAAAAAATGTATCTGCAATGTTCATAGTACAACGTCTGGTAGTTCTATTCACATATATATATACGAAAATATCTTTATGCCAGGCTACTTATGGGGTAGGCAGAGAGCACCGAATTCTAAATATCTCTATCTTACGGACCTGCCGCACTTTTTCTACAGTCATTATTCTCTTCATACCCGCATGCTGGTTTCAAAGATTTCTACCTCCATCATTAGTCATTATATTGAATCGCTTTTTAATTGTATTACAATTAACACATTAGAGCCACGTTTTCATTGATCGGTCGCTCAGTGGATTAGTTAGTCTACTGATTGATTGATATGTCGATCGTTTGATTCATCGATTTATCGTTGGATGACTGAAGAAATGTATAAATTTATTTATTACTTAGCACCTACTACTTGATCACTATTCAACAATTAGGAATACACGGACGGTATTTAAAAAGTTATACACTAAACAAATCTTTAAGTGTTCTATGCAGTAATAACTTTAAGATAATAATTTATATTATTCTATCTCTATTGCAATTATAAGAGGAGATGGAAAAAAACGCAATAAATTGAAGTGGAGAGGCAATATATTATCGGGATTACTGGCACTATCGCATCTTCCAATTGGCTGGCGCTTATTCTTCGAGGGGATCACCGTTCACGCTTCATATACCAAAATATTGCGGATATAAATGATATTCGGTTTCATGAAATACTTTACAGAAAGTA
This sequence comes from Jemadia pseudognetus, assembly GCA_018244755.1. Taxonomy (NCBI): domain Eukaryota; kingdom Metazoa; phylum Arthropoda; class Insecta; order Lepidoptera; family Hesperiidae; genus Jemadia; species Jemadia pseudognetus. Next base: position 1,074 of record DWTO01003092.1, on the reverse strand, counting down.
CAGCTATATACTTATTATTAATATTACTTTGATGAGCAGAGAAGAGGCGAATTAAATTTGTGAGTACTAAAGCTGGTGGTAATACTTAGCAACTGCCTATCTCTATGGGAAATGACGGCTATTTCCCAGTAGCAATATAGGATGTATGTATATTGTATAGAATTGTAAGGAATAATAGGAAAACGTGATTTTTAAAAACATGTTATTGCTATATCTTGACATGACTGTTACGTCATATCCGTGTACACCTACTACCGATAAATTTGTTGTTAACACATAAGGGATATGGTATCGTTTAAGATTATTTGAAATGTATTGGCTGTTGTAAGTGTCGTAAGAGATTGTAGTGTTTGAACAAAATTATCCCATTTATACATACAGTGAATGGCATTAAATAAATTTATACAACAGATAAATGATGGAATGAAGCCACTTTACATCGAATAATGACGTCGTAGGAAATAAGGACGCAGCAGTAACGATCACCTCTTGTCAACCTTGTAAAAGATTCTTTGTGGACCAAATCAGTGGTGGTAGCGGAAATTACAATTTGTAAAATGGAGTCATTAAGGCATCGATATAAAATAAAAGTAATATCGCATACGTTATATCGTCATACGTTATGGGTAATGGCTGAATGTAAGTTGGTAAATAATGATCTAATGGGATAGGTGGTAATGATACTTATCAGATACATTTATGAATGTAGGTGCTTGTATCAATGTCGCTTTGCAAGGGTTCTTGTACTATTATATTACGAGTTGAAAGGTGTAGAAAGCAGACATACGTTAAATACGTTTGTTCCGTCTTTGTACTTGCGATTATGAACACAGACGGGTGATATTAGGTAATAATATTACTAGCTGACCCGGCGAACTTCGTACCGCTAACAGTCTATGAAAGAAGTCAAAGAAAAACATGCATTTTCAAGATTAAAACAGTCCAGAATAGCTCTGTGATTTTTAATGATAATTTTCGCCCCAAAGAAATGTCAAACGTACGATCGTGTTCGGGCGGGCAGGCGGGCAGGTCGGAACAGGTCGGAACAGGTCGGAACAGGTCGGAACAGGTCGG
>DWTO01003091.1:0-13018 GCA_018244755.1 Jemadia pseudognetus | reverse complement strand
CGCTGGCGCGCGCGCGCCACCCGCCCGCCGTGCTAGGCGCACCCACGCTGCTACTTTACACCGGGTATATCTCCAACATGTACACTGTTATCGTTTATACACTCCTATGTGTACACACTGTTGTTGAACGTGTATCTGAGTTGTCACCCGTTGTATCCCTGGTCAATTGGTAGGGCATTCTGTTGTTGTTGAGTTATTTGCTTAGTTTGATACTTCTTGTCTCTAGTAAATAGTCATAGAATTTTAGATTGATCCAATGTTCAATCAAGATGTTGTGAATTGTAAAACTCTTTGTAAAAATACCTAAATTATTGTAATTTTTGGCAGAGAAATTTATTGTCTATCCTCATTTTTTTAATTTGTACATTTTTAATGAATATTTTAATTTAAATGGACAACATGAAAGTCGAAAATGATTAAAACACAAATTATATTGAATTGTGACACTAACAGTGTTCTACTCTAAACGAATCAAACAAGTTTTAATTTAAAATCACCTCTTTTAATAATAATAAATTCAAAATAACCATAGAAGTATTTTAGAATTTTCAAATCGTGTATGTACCTCGTAACGAAATAAAATAAATTACTTTAAAATCATTACATACACGATATTACTACAGATTATTTCCTGTTAAATGTCAACAGTTTTATTTACACAATGTACTAAGTTTCTTTAGTCTTTTTTTTCTTGTTGCTATATCATATATATGTAAAAAATTTGAAACAAAAAGTTCTTCTATTCATTCTTAGAAATCTCTAATTCAAATTTGGATGTTTCTGTTAAACGTTGTGGAGGTATACCAATTTAGTTGTAAAAATAAAGACAAAGTGTGAGATACATATGTATTATATATACATATGTATAAATTAGTTGGTTAAGATGGCAGTTGGGTATGATAGATCTTGTATCATAACGCTTCACTCCTAACACCCTTGGAGTCGTCTCGTACAAAAGCAAAATATCAAAATGGCAATATAAATTAGAAGGAAGGCAATTTTATGGGGCACACGTTAAACCTTATCGGTGGTTTGGAATGGTTTAAGAAACCGTTGCAACGAGTCGAGGTGTCGACTACGATACGCGCAGCTATGGCAGCAGCATGATGGCGAAGGCCTCTGGCACGTGGAGGTCGGAGGGGGCGGAGGCCCTCGGACGCCCGCCGCACCGCGGGACGGGACTGATTTTGAGATTGCATCAAACGGCAACACTTAACATTCCTCTTTTGTAATAATTATTTATATACATATATGTAGCTTATAAAGCAACTAAACCTTAGGATTAAAATATATAACTTTTATTTTCCGTAGAGTGAAGTCCAAGCTTAATAATACTCATCATACATATATAATATCATTTAGTAGTTATTGTTAATTGCGTCCAGACCCTGCTGAGGAATATTTGCCCTTATTCAAAACGTGATAAGGGATGAAATTAATTGAATATATAACAGTACAGTATGAGATTTAGAATTGATTGCCTCCCAAACTGTCCAATGTTGCCATTGTTGGCAACAAAGTTTTCACTGGGTGTGTTTTATGAGGTTATTTTTGATACAAGTTCTATCGCATTCAATTGGGATTGTGAAGTGAGTGACATCAAGATCGCTGGCATCTCTTATGTATTAATTAATATATATGTACGTCTTTGATAAGATATTTAAGGGTTTTACATAAAACAGTTAGTGAGCAGCCTATCCAGGTTGTGGTCTCATGCAATAATTTTCAAAAATTGTGTCTTATTATTGGTGTATATTGATGTTTTAAATTTAGACCTCTTAAGTATGGGAGATTTTGCCTCCCCCTTACAGCAACACCTTAGATATGTAACGGCCAAAGATCTTGCATCCAAGTCAGAATAATAAAACAACAAGTTCGCTGTCGTTTTGAATGGGATATTGAAGGGCACAATCGTGCAACTCTACTTTCATAGTAATTTTGTAAAGATCATGACTGAATACATTTATATTTATTGTTGTGATTTGGACGCCAGTATTTTGGCCGTCTAAGTTGAATAAGAAGGTGTTGCCGTATTTAAAAATTGACGATTGCCAGTGTGTAACATATAATGTATTTAGATGATGTACATAAATAATATATAATGTAATCTTTATATAAGCATACATGGTTCGCTTAGCACGGCGGGGTACGAGAAACAAAAAGCATTCTGTGTATGTAAGAATAGTTTTTGATTGTTCGCCTGTGTGCGTGCGTGGGGTGTGTGTGTGTGCACGGGTGTGGCCTGTGTGAGTGTGTGTGTCTATCTGTGGTTGTCTTATGTCGCATGGCAATAACGAAATGATAGATACTGTTACTATAAGTAGATGAATTTCTCTATTTACGGTCGACCGGCTTGTGGGTTTTTCGGCGGTTATGTTTAATATTCATCGATATTTTATTATGATATGTTAATACGTTGTGTTTTCCCACTACTGTGGCATTATTATACGTCTGATGCCCACGCTGCCGTGATAGGGCTTAAATATCAGTTCCACAAAAACCAATACGATTATTTTTCGCCACGAATGTAGCTTTACATTTTTTTTACATTCGTTTAATATACAAGAAAATACGAATTCAGCTATGGGTATTGAGAGTCAATATATATCATATTTTCACTGCCGTTTGAAACTGGCAGCTTGTAAAAGAATACCTATTAGGAGCGAGAAAGATTAAATAGTTGCTAAACATTCTCTTAAAACAATATACAAATCGAATCTTGTGTTACGTATTAGCGATGCATATTGTGGGCGTGGCGTCTTTCAATTTGAATTATTCGTGTCGGTGACGTCACGTCGTGGGCGTGGCCTTCGTGCCAGGTGCGCACGTGCGTGCGCTTGACGGGACGGTATTTTCCTTTACGAATTTCGATCGCCAATGTTCCAATGTCTCCAATCGCCAAGGTTGCGGCGTCTACGTATTATAATTGCTTTTCAAATTTTTACTTTTATTTCGACGTAAAGGCCGCTGAAGCGGATGGGTCAACCTAATGTAGCTGGTTTGTGCCCATAGCGATAAGTTTTCGTCGTTATCAATATTTTTTATCTATCTTTTATATGAATTAAGATGGATACGGTCACATATGGCGTCCATTGCCACACGACTACTGATTTATGAATGTCAATATGTACATGTGTTAATAGCATGCTACTATTATAAGTGGAGACTCGAAAGAGTTTTACTCGATAGTACTGCGCTCAGTGATGTGGTAGCGTGTCGCCGAGAAACCTGCAAGTGCGAGCGGCCGTCGCGTCGGGTCGCGTCGGGTCGCGCCGAGTCGCGTCGGGTCGCGTCGCGTATTTATTTAGTGCTACGTTCCGCTACCTTACATTGTACCTACACCCATGTTATGGTTCTACGATGTACATAAGTTGCTGACTCCTTTGTACAGTTCACTTACAATGTATGTGTATTACGCAGTAAGTAAGCTGCACATATTCGCAGTCGACTTTATTATTATCATTATTATAATACTACGTTCTGTATATAACCTGTGGCGTATGAAATTTATTTTATTACGATTTTCGTTTTCTGCCGTATCGCGAGGTGGGCGCTTGCGTTACGTTACGGACGTGTTGTGTGACCCTTTTCGTTTATTCTTTCTTTTTCTTTCTATTTCTTGTACGTAAATACGTAGATAGTACCTACGTGAACTTTATCGAGATCCTATCTATGACTAAACTATGGAAGTGTAATACAATATTTATTTATTATACATGTATAAATATTTATGTATGTACATACGTCTGTGTGCGTACGTATTGTATATCGACGTTAACTCGTACGGGGTTAGTGCCTACAAAATGTTTATATACGCTCAACCGTCGGCGAGCTGCAGGCGCTCGCGTTTAGACTCTTACTAGATTTGACAATAAAGGGGACGGATGTTTGTGCGGAGGAGTGTGCGCCGGCTGTCCCGTCGGCGCGCGGGGCAAGTGGGGGCACGGTGGGAGGAACTGGGACATCTACGCCGCTCCTGACGCGGTCCAAGTTGCTATGCTCTCGGTGGGCTGCTGTCGGCGTGCTAGCGTTACAAATCTCTATCTCTCTGTCTCTCTCTCTCTCTCTCTTTGCTCTACGAAACGTGTGGCGTTGTTTTAAGAACGAAATAACTATAAATTATTATTATTATTATTATTATTCTTGTTTTCTTATCTATATGTACGAGTCGTCAGTAACGCAGCTTGTGAAGGCAGTCCGTTTTCGTTCTTATTGCAATGGCACAAGCTCTCGATTCCATTGGCACCTTGCACAATATCGTTTTCTACCCACTCGCCGCATAACTTCAATGCGATGAGTTGTTGAAATATTTACGAAACTAACGAATCTTTAGTCGAGATTTATATGTCTATAAGCGTTAATAAGGTTACATATACAAAATATAGTAGGCATATATAGTATGCATACATATAAATATATTCTCTCTGATGTGTTTTTTTTGGGTTTAGGATAATTGTCGTTTTTGTTTATACAAGGTCGCTGGTAGGCCGCGCATCAGTTATGTATTATATAACGGTAGACAAACAAAGGATATAAAACTCAAAATCTACAAAAAAAATGTCTAAATTTTTTAAATACTTCTTACGTCTTAAAGCAGAGTTCAAACTTGTGTAAATAGATACTTGTAAAGTTATATATATATATATACTATGCATGGGAGATACTTTGAAGTACCTACTACAGATGGATTTGACAACATATAAGCGGTACTTTTAAAACACATGTTTAAAAAATAATTATATATATATATGATTGGTGTGTCTAACGAACACCATAACATTTGATGATTTTGTACATTCAGGGTGTTTCTGTCTGTTTACTTTTCGAAGCTTGTGGCTCGGTGTTGTCGGTAAAAAAAGATTACAATTCAACAAATGTCCAAAAACTGATGATGGTCGTTATTCAATATACTTGTAACGCCATCTGTTGTCGTCAAGAGGAACTTAGTCAATTATGTACAGGGGGGATATACAACGGTTAACTTAGTTGGCAATGCTTGATATATATTTAGTAAAGTTTCCAAAAATATATTAATAAAGTCTCTAAAGCAAAGGTCTGCCGACTCGCACTTGACCAGCGTGGCGGACATGGCCTTAGCCCTTTTCACTGTGAGAGGAGATACATGCCCAACAGTGGAGCGAGAAAAGGACAACGATACCATAATATTTCTCCCGTATAAGATACTTCTTGTATATATACTTTCCACATGCAGTTTTAATACATATATATTAAATATAAAGTTGCGACAAATTTATACATTATTACTCTAATAATTAACAAACATATTTTGAAAATTTAATCACAAATATATATACTAAAAGTGCTCAATTTTTATAATAAAATCGTTCAAAAACATAAATACTCTGAATGTATATGTCATATGAATATAGAATATGTATTGATGCAACATATATATTTGTATATATATATATATATGTCGTTCGTAGTTACAGCAGTCAATATGGAGTCGCAGTTTTTAATACATTATATGTATATATAAAAATAGATCACTGATAAATGAGAAATATAATGGCGTGAATGGTAAAACTATGTGGCGAACACACGATTGCCTACGGAGCCTTTATAGAATTTGGTTTTCAATTAGATTGACAACGGTTGAGAATATGTAAGGTAAGTGGTAGGGGTAAGACAGATTCTGTTTTTAATAGAGTGGTTTGGTAATGACAGTCTGCTTCTTCAAACCCAATTCAAAATTGGTCTGTATACATATATATTATGAGTTTTAAAACAGCCAGAATGAATGAACCAATGTTTTTAGATGGATAATTATCCTAATATACTTAAATGAGAGAGAAAAAAGCTAATAAAGGCTAATACGTATTGTACCCAAAAAATGTACAGAGCTTCTGCAACATTTCAATATAAAGATTCGTACAGACAGACATACAGACTACTGTCACACGAATGTCATATTCGAGAGAGTAAATTACATCTGTAAATTGTACCCAACTGGAAATTTGGCCTAAGATTTTATATAAAACTGAATTTCAGAATATTGTATCATTTACGTATAAAAGAAAAAGTATGGCATGATAGTTTAATGATAGCACCCCGTTTAACACTTATCTTGCATATTTACTACTACTTCGAAAAAATGTGCTATTTTTACATTTGACAGTCGTATACGATAACCTGGATCTTCACAAATTTGACAATCAACAGTTGAGTACGACAATGTCTTAATATCTTATGATAGATCTTAAGACATCCTTATACAGGACCGTCTTATTCCAAATTAGGCACAACTCGGGTTGTGGGTATCATATGTACATACAAATATATAGTATTTTTTATTGTTGAATTATGTATATGGTCCATTTGAATTAAAAGTAATTTAAAATGTGAAAAAGGCGACTTTACATGTAACAGCGCTCACTAGTATGGAACGTGGGGACCGAGTGAATGGAGACATCTTTGGATGTCAATTGCGCTGGTGTCGGTAGAAAAAATTTGGGGGGGGGGGTTAAAATTGAAATTTTGCCATTAAAACTAGTAAAGACAGCGTTAAGAATAGTGATATAATATCAATGTACGCTATAAATGCTGTTTGAAGGTTGTCGTCAGTCAGCTCATTCTATGTCCCACTGCTGGGAATCAGGCGAACCGTAACCGACTGTCGAAAGTAAACTGTCAATTTCCAGTATCCCGTCGACAGTGAATCCGCCACGCAACGGATCTTTAGTGTCTAGAACCCAGTAATACGAATTTACGGTCAAACCTTTTGTGCTCACGACCTGTAATAATGAGTGTGTATGTATGTATGTTTGTGTTCGAATCAAGGGGGGCTCAGTCCATGACCTCCGCGCGGTGCTCCCTGGGTAGCGCCAAACGTGGACTCTGTGTTCACATCTAGGGCGGGAGTGCAGTGTAAAGGCCGTTCTTTTTCGGGATCGATCGAACTCTCCACCCCTTCGCCCTTATCATTCGATGCAATTGTCCATGAGATCGGGTGATAACGCGACGACGGGGGCTTTGAAATTAATTTGTACGCGCGTAATTTATGATGGCTCCTATGTATGTTCCCTTCACGGTGAAGTAAAAATTTATTGTCAAAAATCGATGTTTTCCATCTGACACCGTGTCGATTATCCATATCGAGTATCGAGTCGTACGTACATCATTTTTGTGTTTCAGAATTTTCTGTCAAATCTATTGTAACACCGTCGTTTATTGTTGATTTTAAATGGTACGTCAATGACGATTTCAAAAATCGATGTTAAATTATTACATCACTCGTGACATCGACACGATCAGGTGTGAAACATACTCGAATTGAAAGAGGATAGGTCTGAAGTATCCTATTCGCCTAAGTAGTGATATCGGAATATGCTCCAAGAAAATCTAGTTTGCAACTAGTTAACTATATAAATGAAACATGTATATATATCCCCATGCGTTTAAAAACTCCCCCAACATTGTTGTGGCTAATTTAACTTACCATTGTGTTCAGTGTTTCCTGAATCTTCTAGAACTATCTGTCCAGACCAAACCAAAAGAGCCACTGTGACGTCACAACGCGTCAGCCGGACGGACTGACTGAAAAGACTTGGGTCTCCCAAGTACATTGCGGACTGTCAGTTTTATTTTTACATGATACCATTTAATTTGGCCAGTCGCAATATACTCGTAAATATTACATAACTTTCTATGTACAGTAAGAAGAGAAAAGCCTATATACATATAAATATATATATCGTATGTGAGAGATATGAATGAACACTTAATAGTCACCCCTGATGACGTCAGTAGTTCGTAAGGTAGCTGTAAATATGTACATAGATAGCATTAGAACACATAGTGCGCTATGTGCCTTCCCCGCGAGGTTGTCTACATATGTATTGTGTATGTCGTATGACGTGTGTATGATGGATAGACTCCGTGTATATAAAATGTCGTCGTAGGAGGGAGGGCCTATGTAACTAAGTACCCGTGCTGCGTTCGTGACGGTGTTGCGGACCAGCTCGAGAACGTGGCGCGGGTCGCGTGTGCTACACGTTTTAAACTATTATTAATAATGATTATTATTACTATTATTAATGCTATTCATAGTGTATTACACGTTTTGTTCCTTGTCGTCTATCGATTTGCGAGTTTGTTTTCCCTTCGGGGATTGTTCTGTTTGGTTTTTTTGTTTTTTTTTTCTTTCTCACTCTCTTTCTCTCTCTGTCTCCGTCTCTCTCTTTTCAGATTGTATATTAAAGCGTGATTGGTTCTTTTTTATTCTCTAGAGACGAGTAAAGAGTTATGTATGTGTATATATTTTTAATATTATGTGCGTCTGTTCTTTGTTGTACGCCATTTAAATATGATATAGAAATACATGCATAGATATTTTTTATTGTGTATCGACTTAGTCTCGTATCGCGATATTGTTTCTGTTTGTTTGTCTGTTTTCGTATGGGGCGTGTGGACGCGCCTTTGTTTTTGCTTGTTTGCGTCTGTGCGTATGTGCATGCGGGTAAACTATCCAGAGAGAGAAGAGAGGGAAGTGGGCGGGGCGGGGAATCGGTCGATTCGTTGGTTTTCTCCCTCGCACTCTCTCTCTCTCTCTGTCTCTGTCTCTTGAACGTGGTTGTAGAGATTTTTTTTTAATCCGATTTTATTAGCCGAAGTTTGTATAGCGTCAGTGGCGCGCGTGTCGCTAGAGTTCCTTTAAACGAATCATACAAACGGTTGTGGATCTTGAGAAACTTTTTATGCGACAGATTTTATTATCGTTCTCATCGACTTCATAGTTATTATTAATATTAATATTGGCATTGATCCTATTTTATTTTTTCTTCCTTTACGTACTCCTATAACTATGGCAACACTGACCTGCTGATCGTTAAAACATATATTTTCATTTTGCACAATTATTGGTTAATTTATTTATTATATAAGTTTAAAATATGTTGATATCATTTACCTCATACAATACCCATTATATAATGGAAACTAATTGCTATGACGATTAGGTACATGAGACCGTCGACGATCAATTTTGAAACAAACCGGGTAAATTATGCGGTTGGCGGTCAAACTTGTCGAAATGAAACAGTATACATATCGAGATGAATAGATTTCATATTATTAAACGGCAGTGTATTGTATGTATGTACATTTGCGTGTAAAGATAGTCATTGTTAAACTTCCAAAGTGTGTTTCTAGTCGATATTAAGTATATAATGTATACATATACGTATATATAATAGATATGTAACTTCCAAGTAATGCTGCAATGATATATTGAAGGTCAACAACCCCTAAGCTCTAAGTGCTCATACAATTTCAATATCGCATATTTCCTTATTATATTTTTATAAATTTTAATACTTGTCCAATCAGCTGGTGTCAGTGTTGCCACGTTACGTGTACAATGTATTCGAAAATTGAAAAACGTATGTCCAAGTTCGCTAACGGCTTGCAACTTGGTAATTTTTATTTTTGTATGTAAACATTTGTGTAGTTTTAAAACGTCTTGGAGTTAATCATGAAAATCATCTATTTTCATCCGAAATATTTTGTACACTTAGGGATATGTGTATACATATATATTATATAAGCGACGTATTCTTTTAACGAATTCAACCGTTTAGAAAAATGGTAGAACTTACAAATATATATATTTTTTTGTTTCCTTCTAAAACCTCGAATCTATTTTGGAAGTTGCAAGTTTTCATTAATGTTATAACTAATATATATACAAATAATTAACGTACACATATAAATTACATATATTGTATATTGATATATCGGAACTGTTGAATATGTAATCAAAGACAACCGTATTCCCACGTGTAGGCAACATTTCAAATACTTTTCATCTGTAAACTATTAATAAGATCAATGGATGTCAGTCAAATTGTTTGTAATTACGCGCTCTTTTTTATACACGTGGGGTGAAAGTATAAGGGGGTGTAATATATGTATACAGAATTTAAAAAGAGAATTATTATTGTCTATGGTCGTAGTTCGGTGAAGATGGAACGTATTTGATAACGTCACCTTTGTCAATGAGGCGAATGGTTTTTATTTTTTTTTATTTTGACAAAGGGTGAATGTTTGTGTGTTACATTACTTAATAAAAATCATGTATGTATTGATGTTTAATATAAATGTGATATTTATTACTTAACAATGTTTAAAATATGGCTCCAGCTTCCACCGAAATATCACCGCAGCGTCGCGGGAGAGGAAATCGTCTCTCGCTCCCTCTATATATCCATCTCTCTCGCTCAGTCGTAATAGACAAGAGCACCGATAGAAAAGTAAACACACACGCAGTTGCGGAGAAGTTCTCGTCGTGCCTTCAATTTTTTGAGTATTTGTCGCGTTACGATTTTTTTTTAATACTTGGGGAGTTCCCAGTGCGATATCGTCGTCGTGATATTAAATGGCAATCTTCGTTAACTTTGGCTGTGTGAGGGAGCCCGTTGACAACCGCGTGGAGTTGTTTGTTTGCTTCGTTACATCGCTCGCTTGGACCGCGCCGCTCGGCTGTCGTCGGTGACGGTGGTCCATGTGTGATGTCGCGCCGGAATCGTGGCGCTGTTGATTTGCAATCCGTACTGGGGGGAGGTTGCGAGTGGACTATGTACGGCTATGTACGGTCGCCGAAAGGGCCGCGATCCCTGCCTAAAACTTTCATATGAACCGTGGGCTATTGTAGCTTCGCTCTGTCCTACGGAACGGCTCGTCGCTTGTGTTGTTGACGGTACGTGTGTAATATAAAAAAATGCCTTAGATGTTTGTGCGTGTGTGCGCGTGCGCGTGTGTGTCGCCAAGGGTGACAATACACTGCAGTGAGCGAATAGGGAGTGCGTCTGGAACTTTCCAACGAGCGTGTGTCGTTAGCAATGGTTATGATTGACTGCGGTGGATTGTTGGCTCTGTGGGGGTTTCAACGCCGTCCGGCGCCCACCCGACTGGAACGTTATCGACGCGAGATGTTTGAGCGGACGGAGGGTATTTGGAAATTATTTTAAATGTGGGTAGTGTTTGCGTGTTCAAATATATATAAATGTTTATTTTTGTTTTTTTATATAAATCATAAGACATGTGAAGTACGATGAAACTGACATCGAATTTGGCTGCTTTTATTGCGTCCGTTTTTTTTTATCGCTGTCGAATGTTTTTTATGTATTTTTGTACCACAACCGCGCATCATACACACAATTATAGCGTTAGCCAGTCGAGGTTCCGCTCGGGCGGGCGGCGGACGTGTACACCTTAAGACTGAAAGGTTATGAACGATCGGAATATTGAAGGATGGCTAGCGGGCGGGTCGCCGCCGGCGGGTCCGTCTGTACTGTCGATGCGCGTACACCTTGCGTTGATATTTTTCAATAAAAATGTTAAAAAATGTGTTTTGAACACAACAATACGTGCGTTTCATTTTTGTCCGCCCTGCCCTTTCCCGCCCTACATGAAAAGTGGTCGCAAAACATGAATACGACTACAAATATATAATAATATCGAAGTAGTTAACTGGAAATGTCTATGGCTTCGTTTATAGCGATTGAATAATGGGTCTGTCGCCCTCCATATATACGTTTGAATACGTACCTGTCACAGGTAAATCTGTTGTTTAATTCTCAGAGCATCAATATACAGTGATCGCCTGTAATTGTCTAAAGAGCTAAATAAGAAAAATTCTATAGTACACGACCCGGGAATCGAACCCAGAACCTCCTGATCGACAGCCGCACTCGCAACCAACAGAACCAACGAAGCAGTCATAATTAAATACATATAGACTACATACTCATATTGTCATAGTTGATTTCAAGCATTTTTTAATTTATTTTTCTTAGTTATTTCAATTTAAAAATAATTACATAGCGATTATTTTGAACGTCAACAATTGAGGCATTACGATACTAGTTTCGTCATAAACCCTTCTACCGTATCATACCTTACCATCTCAGAATTTGAAGTGTTAAAGCCACAAAACACTGCGCTGACCACGTGTGGGTTGACAGGATTCTCTTAAGACTTAACTAAAACTTAGACTTAACTTAGCTGGTTTCCTAACTTGTGGTTCCTCGTTGCAGCAAATGATATTAAAAACGTAACTTTGTATGGGAAAGAACTTGAAAACTACACCACTATCATGGTCAGTTTGTATGTGTCGAATAAAACATACATTTAATAATATAATTTAATGTATATAAAGAAATACAAATACACATTTCATTTTATATTAATTCTTTTTAACATCAGCATTAAACAGTTCTTATAATTAACTTTAAAAAAATCACTTGACTAAGTAAACAATAATAGTTTAATAAACTAATTTTATTATACTTCACCAACAGATTGCATGAGAAAAGAAATACGTGTACCAATTGCAAATAAATTATGTATGTATGAATAAATGAAATATACAACTAATAAATACATTACATAGGCTTAAACAAATAATACAACTGATAAATACATCATACATAAATAAATAACCGAATAATTAAATTATATATACATACCTTAGATAACCTATGTATTTGATAAGTAAATAATATTACCAAATAAATTATATACCTGAACAAGTACAGAGCATATAACCACAAAAACACAATCACATGACAGCTTAAACATACTTTTTGGAATAAGCGTTCTTAAATAATATAACGACACTTTGTAATTACGAAAATAATCATTATAATTATGTATAACAAAATATGGACAATGAGATTGATGTGTATGGCAGAAATGGACAAAAGCTCTTGTGAATAGATAATGAATTTAATTTACACAATTAAAGTCTCTTGGGCAGTCAGTGGAAAGCGTCTTTGAGAAATATCTGGATCTGCTGTATTTTTACATTTGATACAAAACCGTACTAACGATGTGCCGCGTGAAAAGCGATACAGCTTCGAACAATTGTATCATAACGTCGCACAATGAAACAAATATTAACCAACGCATATTTCAATAGGCATGATGACAGTATCCAAGAATCTCCAAAATACGGTTTCACCTTATGCAATAGGATTAACTAAGCGTAAAAAATCTA
>DWTO01003090.1:0-13018 GCA_018244755.1 Jemadia pseudognetus | reverse complement strand
AAAAAATGGGACCCCATGGGAAGCATCAGCTTTCAACTAAAAAAAAAATCATCGAAATCGGTCCATCCAGTTCGGAAGTTCTAAGTAAAAAACATAAAAAATAATACAGACGAATTGAATACCTCCTCCTTTTTGAAGTCGGTTAAAAAGAGTCGGTTAAATTTTATATTACTAATAATTTTATTTGATTAAAAGTTTAAGACCCTTGTAGACTTTTATGATTTTTTTATTTATATATATCTTAAAATTAGCACTAAACATAGATTATTTTAGGCATAACTACGAATTTATTTTATACGATCTAATAAATATAGCCTTAAAAGTACTTATTTAATGTATGTAATATGATCACTACAGATTTTCTCCATATTCCAGGGTCCACATATAACCCGCATTCGGATCCCCACTTTTCTCTGCTTCACTTTGTATATTTTCAGTCTTTTTAAGGATATTTTGAATAGTATGCAATAGTCCAGGATTTGATGGTTTACGTTCCTGCAGTTTTTCTGACCGTTTGTTAAAAGTGTCTTTTTTACCAAACCTTTCCCTAACAAATTTTTCATACAGATCTTCACCATCATCATCATCGTCTTCATCTTGATGATTGTAATTTTTTTTGTAACTTAGATGATCTCTATCTTTGTCGTTATTGTAGATACCAAAATAGTCATCATTTTTAGTTACATCATCCACACTTTTCTTCGGATCTTTCTGGTTCTCTTCGCTTTCTTCATCTTCGTCATCAAAATAGAATGAACCCTTTTTTTTATTTTTCTTTATCTTTGGCAACCCTAAACGGGAGTATGATAAAATATCATCTGGTAAATTAATTTCTGGCAATTTGATAGCAATATTATCAAATTTTACATTAAAATTGTCATCATATTTGTGAACTCTTGGAATTAATGCATCTAGTGTTCCATCATTAATAGTTTCATCTGGACTAGCAGTGGTGTTCTCAATGTTTCCTTTATTTGGAATTCCCTTCAACGATTTATTATCATGATTATAATCTAAAGGAATTCTTTCAAACTGTTGCTTAACATCAATCTTTTCACCATTATTTCTCTTCAAATCAATAAGTTTTTCATTAATTCCTTTATTATTTGTTTCTTCTTCTGATGAAGAACTGTCATTTTCTTCAGATTTTTCTATATGTTGACTTTGTGGTGTACTGGAGCGTTCCTCACTTGATTCACTATTATCATCATCTTCATTATTAAGTTCAACTACAGGTTTGACTTCCCCGTCGTTTATATTAACTGGTGGTATAATAAGCTCATCATCACCTGGCGGAGAATCGGTATCAACAGTGAGGGGAGTATATTCTTTATTATTTTTAACAGAACTTATTTCTGGTCTCGTGGAAGTAGATTGTATTATTTCATCTGTGTTATCATTTTCATGCAAATCTTTTATGGATTCAATGTGACCTTTATCATTGACATATATTTTCTCGTGGCTGAAGTCATCTAAGTCTACCTCTTGAAATAATTTTGCCGTAGTTGTCTCAACTGGTTCATTTTTGTAATTATCGTTAATTTTGTTAATATTTGTATTTTCTATACTTTCACTACTATTTTCAGTAGATTTGCTTTCTTCGTGTGAATTTTCATCATTATTTTTATAACTCTCAGTTGTCTTATCATTCCTAGTATCGTTTTCAGTTTCATCACTTTCATTATCATTTTCATTAGCTGATTTGTCAAAGTATTCATTATTTTCAGGTCGTTTGGCGTAAAACGGCTTTGGATTTCTAGTATAATCACTGTCATTGTTTCTATTAGTTTCTTCTGATTGAGATTCAACTGATGTACTAGTATTTTCTTCTTCTTCGTCGTGTTTATCATCTTCCTGTGAACCACGGTTTGTATATTCGTTCTTAATTACTTTAAGATTCTTTGAATCTTGAATATCAGAAACAGGTTTATGATCATCTTTGATTTGCTGTATATCAGGTATTTCATGTACAGTTTCTATGTGAAAATTAGCTAAATTTCTGTCTAGTATAACATTTTCTGATAGTAGTGGCAAACCGACGTCTTCATTTTCTTTTGCATTGTGAGACGTGGAATAGTCTACTGTAGCGGGTAAAATACTCTGGTTATCGATTTTCGGTTCTTCTTCGACCGATCTTTTTCGCCTCTCTATACTATTTTTACTGTGCCCTCTTGTTTTATTTCCTATGCTTTGATTGTATTTCTTGTTGTATACGTATTGTAATACAAGATCGTCATTTTTATTTTGTTCGCTCTTAATTGGTACTTCTTTACAAATTTCTATGGTATGGTGATCTGAGGTACTGCATTTTTCTATTACAATATTTTTCTTAGTCGAGTCTAAAGTATTGTTCGTATTTAATTTAGACGTATCTGTTTTTGTTACTTGTTTTTGTGACGTCGCATTGTTCAGCGTGTTACACAAACAATTTGGTGTTAAATCTTCAGTTTGCTTTTCCACTTTTGTGGTATTATTTTCATTGTTATTTTCATTACAAACAGTTGTAATGTTTGATGCAGTTGCGTCAGTCATCTGAGAATATAATAAACAATTAGAGTTGTTAAGGACATGTAAATAATAAAAATATAAATCAAGTATGGTAAACAATTGATAATAAATAATTAAAGGAGAAAGTGTGAAAAAAAACAATAATTTAGCTAATTTATTTATTTTATTAGCCACTCTATTTAGGTATTTTATATTTTCTACGTGTGTATTTACAAAAATTAATACAATTTTCATGCATTATTACTACAATAACTATGTTCTACAGTGGTTACAAAATAAATAATATTTTAACAAATAAAATAACAGAAATTGTTTTGTTAGTATTAATCTACTAAAACACTTTTACAATAATATTCAGGTATTCGTTTAATTAATGTCATAAAGTTATTATTGGATTTTATACACTATGTCGTTATATTTATGATTTTACTAGATATTATTTTTCTAATTACTTTGTAGATAAATGTATCTACAAAGTAATTAAGTATTAATGTCTACGATTATATTAAGTAATGACTTAATATAATCGTAGACATTAATATCAAAATGTGAATCATTAAATAGTTTTATATTTGAAAATGATCTCAATAAATATTTGAAACTGTCTGGCTTTTACATCATACAAAAAATAAATCGAAAACTTTGATTCAGTATGTACCAGTTTTAGCAGTACGCGTTCAAACTATAAAAAGTATTACTAAAGAACAAATAATGTGCTTTAGATTGCGTATATACTTATAACTAAATATAGTGCGAATAGTAATACGGCCATAAAAACCTTACAAGAAGTAATAATAAACGAAATATGGCATTAGCGTGTGTGTCACCCTTCATGTCTACGATTTAGCCAAAAGGAGGAAGATACAAAGATGCGGTTCACAGCGAAACCCTAGCGGCGATAAGCTCGTCATGTGTACAAAGGAAATTTAAAGTTCGTTCTTTAAAAACGTTTGCCAGGATTTTTAAATTCTGTCAAATGAGCGACAGTCTACATTGGCATAGTTCTATCTCACTCTTTCACAATTTAAAAAAGGATTTACGAATGTAGAGTTATATGTATACAATATTAATAGACCTAGTATTTATACAATTGATGGATGCAAGTGCCGAGTAAAACCAAGATTCATCCATGTTGATCAAATACGCCAGATACTGCATCAGCCTGATGGGAGAATAACCGGGCACTCGGTGCTCTCTGTCTGTCCTATAAGGGACCTGGGCGACGGTATGATAATGATAAAACAGTATTTCTCAATAGTCGTGTGAAATGCTACAGTTTATATAGTCTAATCTATAACATGGTCCGTGCACGACTGACATTCAAATAACATTTTCAAGTAACGTACGAATCGTGCTTACGTAACGTATTTGCCTCCTTTTGATTCAAGTTAAAGTTAACCCATATTCTACATAAAATTTGTACAAGTTTAAACTAATATTTTGTTTTACATTATATGTAATTAACTAAGATATTAAATAAAAGTTCGACACGAATTTGAATGATAATTGCATTAAATGTGGAAAATGAAGATGTTTCTAAATTAGCATTGAGCGGTTAACAATATAAATGAAAAAAAATAGAACTATTAACTATTATTTTCCATACAATTTTGACATGATTTATTACAAGATATAAACAAAAATATTTTACCACCGACTTCAGAAAACAAAATTGATTGGGGGTACGTTTAGTATAATAGCATTTAAGAATTTTTAAACAATCAATAAATTTTATGCTGTTTGAAAATAAGTTAAAATCGCAAAATAAGTCGTGTTCATGCTCAAAACACTTTTTTAGAAATTTTAACATTTAAATAGCACTTGTATTCTAGTTATAAAAGAATCGCTAACACTTTACAATATAGAGTACATAAAAAATGATATTTTCTAAAATGTGTTAAGTGCGTCAACATGCATTTGGCCAGCGTCGCTGACTAAGGCCTTAACCGAGGCGGCCCGTGTTCCAACAGTGGAATAATAAGTGATCGGAAAAAACCCATCCATATTACTTGGGCTATTTGATTTCTGAAGTTTGTGGTAGCCGAATACTCAAACTAAACAATACGTGCATTTGACTTCGTGTGTATACTTCGATGTGGTTAACTAAAGCTACTGACTATGTGGTATAATACTTGGTGCTGGTGCGCCTACTTCTTGCCCAGGAACGGGTCGTATGTGAAGCTACTCACAAATTGCTTGGCGGCTCCGTGGAAGGGCACGGATTCCGCCCACTTACTGAAGTCCATTGACGGGATAATACCACTTCTGCACGGTACTCGCGGATTTCTGAAAAGGTAACGCAGAAGACTTTAAGAAGGATACTAAAAAGAAGACGAAGCATTGAATTTGTAATGTATAGTGCATTGTATATGCAATTTTAAATTGCAATTTTAAGCTTGATAAGAGTTATAGCATATTGTAAAATTGGCAAGATGCAGTCCACTTTCTAAAAAGTGGCAAAAGTTTTCTTCCTATTTTTTAGTTCAATTGTAATGTTTTCTATACAGAAGATGTTAAAATGAATGTAACGTACAGTTCATGATCGGGCAGAACCATAGGATATAGTTGCACGGTGTCAATGATGTCTGTGTTGTCGCAAATGACACGCGCAAGTCTTGATTTCCTGATTTCAACCAACTGTTCAGGTGTAAAAGATGACGGTTGGTTTGGCAGTTCAAACCTGAATAGAAAAGAAGATTTTCGATAACTTAATCTAGAATAAGGAAACGAATTCATAAGTAGTTTGAAGTAAAAATTACCAGAATCGATCGCCTCTTCTCGAGTAAGAAAACTGTGTAGCAATAACACAAGCGAAAGTTGGGCCTAACATGGATCCTGGAAGTGGTCTTTCTGATACACCCCCGGACCATAAATCTACGTCAATGGGATGTTCAAAAATCGTCTCATATTTACGAACGGTTTCATTGGCCATAGATCCAAACAAGTCTTGGAAGGTGTCAGCGCCAGGGAGCCCACAGAACTTTCTGAATTCCATGTATCCGGGAAGTCCGAATTCGCGTCCTCTTTGCATGTTGAAGGATACCAGATCCATTCCAAAACGAGCACCAATCTTTTTGAACAGATGATTCGTTACTTCCTGGGTTATAGAGTCGTCCATGGCTTGCGCTACTTGATTCATTAACCCCATCACGTATTCGTCAAGTACACCAGCTCTATACAAGTCATATGGGCGACGAATGAGATCTGACAAGCGCTTCGAAGCTGAAATTAATTGAAATTATGAAGACAATGCTTAGGGAGTTAATGGTCAACTAGAATTTGTGAAATATTTCTATGATATTATAGACTTACCAATGAATTTGTGAGCCTTTGACCATCTTTCGACAGCTGTGGGTAAAAGCGAATGTCCGAATCGATAAGCTGCAGCAGCGAACGAAGCTAAAACATCAGGATTCACCTCGGGGTCGTATCCATTCCAATAACCCTGAAAATATAAAAGTTGCTATTAGTAAATTCCTGCTGGTTAAAAATGCCACATCGTGTATTCAAGCACTAAATCGGTTTTCAGTTAATGAAAATCTCAACCTCTTTCTCAAGTACTAATCCAAACTTTTCCATAACGTCTTTTCCGAGTAAGATGGGTAAGAATTCGTTATAAGTGATGTGTTGGATTTCGGCAATGTTGATCCTTCTCGCTTCCTGGAACAGGGTCTCGTCATCCCAGTGAGGGTTGACGGCTGCTAAGCCTTCTGCCACCCTGTTGTGTTCACGGGCCATGAGGGTATGCATCACAGTCAAGACCAGTTGTTCGTTTACTCGGATTTCTCCTGAAATTGATAAAATATGTCATGAAGAATTTAACTTTGTTAATTACCTATCGAACAGTTTTTTAAAAATAAACTATTGTAAAAGTAAGAACCAAAACATAATGAGTTTTAAAATGAAAGGATTTATAAAGAGGTATCAAGGTACGAGTATTATACAGGCATTGTACAGGTATTACAGAGGCATTGTAGAGGTATTACAGAGATATTGTAGACGTATTGTATGAGGTTATAAAGGTGTAATAATAATTCATACTAACCGGCTTCGAAGCAGTACATATTCTTATTGGGCCTGGTGCATCCTTCGTCGGGTATATCAAGTTTCAGAGGCAGAAGGTCTTTCAGGCCGTATTCTTTAAATACTGGATTCATACGCAAAAGGCCGCCATACCCAGTGCGCAGTTTTCTAAAGTTTGAGAAATTTTAAATTCTGTTTGCTTTATAGTAAAATAGTTTAATGAACAGATATCAAAAAGGTATTCAAGTTTTATTCTATGTATGTTCTCAGTAAATGTTATTTATATTACCTTGCGAATTTTTCAGTGACTCCGTATACAGTGTTACCATCGAGGGATCCAGTCAACGTGTTGAAAGGTATCCTTGAACCTGTGGGAAAAAAATTAAAGAGTTACCAAAACAATTCAATTGTATATTACAATGAATAAATCTAATTATTTCTAAAAGTTTGTGATTAAAACAATGAGAGGTTATTGTCCCATCGCTGTATAATTTTTCCAACTCATATTTACTAGTAGATATTTCTAGTACAAGTGATTTGAAAACTGCATTAGTGCACGGTGCATGGCAATAGGTTCACTCTCTATTTCATAGTGAGAGGTAAACGTAACTGGTGAAACCGTGATCATACTACACTCTTCTGCCTCCCTCTTCGGGAAATACAAGCGTGCCGTTACGTTTATAGCCAAAATAATGACGAATGAAATAATGACACATGGTACAGTACATAACTTGACCTTATACCATGGTTATTGCATAAAACTATTGAGGACTTCGAAGCCATTTAAATATGACACGGTGAATTAAAGCCAGCTGTACATTTACGTGTGTTTATTATTTGTACCCAATAGGGACATGTGATAAATTACAGAACCTACCTGACAAGTGTCGGTTAGTAATTCGTAAATAATGACACATCTAGTACAAATATTGTATATTGTTGTATATTTACTGTAAATATTGTAATATATTATAACAGTAAACGCGCACAATTGTGAGATAATACGAACGAAATGCGCTGAAATTAGTTCTCATGATGGGTCAATGAACGACATAAACCAAAGATATAGAAATTACATGAAAAGCTAGCGTAGTTTTAAGTCAATTTTCAATGATAACGCTTTAGATTTATAGGTACCTAATGACTTGTAGCTCAAAGTAAATTTCCTTTGTCAAATTAAAACAAAGATATACTTACAAATCAACAGTCTAAATTTAAAGCTAAAATAAAATTAACAATAAACGAGTTTTATATCAGAGATCATGGGATCAGATCGCAGGTCAAAGTGCATTGTATATTTTTTTGGAGAGCGTTTATTAATGCCGGTGATTCAGATAACATAATAATTACGATCCGACGATTGTTCGCGAGCGATTTTCGCGTGGGATTGCGCAAGGCGCACGTAACTTGGGTCAACTTTCCCCTCTCACCGGAGCACCGGCAGATGCCGCTCGCCAAAACTAGTCGCACGCTTCAACATTATGTTCGGAATATTACTGTAGCACTGCACATTGTGTAATACAATATATTCGGAGAGAGGAATGCGGGAATCTACGAGCGTCAACAGTAATGGCGCTATGACCATATGAAGCGCCGAAACGCTATGTCGATTGACAAATTTACGATTCATTAACATGTTTTTTGTATTCTGCATGTTAAATGAAAGCTTATTATCATTTGCAGATGTTCATTCTGTTTTGTAATGTTAAGTATTTTTAATAAATAACACTTGGCTTTAATATTTACAACTGGTAGGTGTCCCGCCATTGCGCAAAGTGTGAGCTATTGAAATGGCTTTTGTAATCACCTAATCTGATTATGAAATTGAATATAATATGCCTTTGTCCTGTCACAATATAGGTGTTACATTTCAGTAGTAGTTTGATGTATCTACGGTTACTTTGCGTTGCGAAGTAGCCACAAGTGTGCACGATCGATCGTGGTCAGTGGATTCGATTTCACATAGTATATTTTAGCTCATGTTATAATAGATATTATCAATTTATTTCAAGTACATCCATGTACTCTTTTATCGAGAACATGGCGCGATAACGCTCTTTGAGGAAGGTCTTTGTCCAGCAGTGGACTGAGATGGGCTGATGATGATGTACTTTTAGTTTACTAATATACATATTTTGACATATGTCCATAATATATGATTTAGATAATTAATACGAATATAATATTTAGGCATGAAAAATATTTAAAATTTGTTAGCATTTAAAGTTATCATCATGAAAATACAGTATATAATAATAAAATATACCTAGTCAAGTAGTTGGTACTAGCCACTTTGTCAATGGAATATAAAAAAATATATTAATTTCACTCAACTATTTTTTCCTATGTCTATTGAATAAAATTAATGTAGGAAAAAATATTCGTTCAATATAGCTACATTGTTAATCCAATAAATAGTGCGTTACATTTACTAAAGACTTATCTTAGGAGGATACGAATAGCAGACGCTTACCGAGCCGGCAGCCGGGCCGCGGCGAGGGGAAGCCCCGCACGAAGTCAATGCACTTGACGCCCCAGAGGCGGTAGAAGTAATCGTCGTCGGGCACCCGGATCTCGTTGCAGTACGGGTGCTTCAGGTGCGGGGGCCGCTTGCAGCACTCTTCGGGGTCGTTGCGGTTGATGGGGTCTGAAACCGTGTTAATAAATGTAAGCATTTACATATGGTTCTGGGTTATATTCCTTAAATATTCCAATTTGTATAAGTACATTTTACAATTGTGTTGTAATTCATAATTATTTTCATACAGCGTTAGGAATTGTAATCTACTTACGTATTACGTTAGCTTTGCCGTTTCCCAGTTATATTTCCAATTAGATTGAGAAAGGTACAATATTTTTTCTAACGTTAAATCACGCCTGTAATCCCCAAAGAGGTAGGCAGAGGAGTTAGTAGGTACACTTCCATGCTTCACCAGTTACGTTCACGTCTCACTATGGGATATGTGGTAAACCTATTACCATACACTGGGCACAAACCCGGACTCCAAGCCACTACTAGAAAATGTAAATTTAAAAAAAAACGAATAGTGCCCGAACCGGAATTTGAACCCAAGACCTCTCGACCGGCGGTCGCGCTTGTAACCAGCACTACTAATTGATAATTAATAATCAACCTTAAGGAATAGCTGGAGGTAATGAAAGCACACATGAGACTAAATTACCAAGAGGTGTTCCAGTTAATGTGTAGTCGTGGTCCATGAACTGCCCCCAGGCGATGACCATGACGGTGCCGGCGTGGTCGTGGAAGCCATCGTCGGGGTGCATGGTCCGGGAGACCACGCGGGACAGCGGGAGATCGTGACCGTTGTGCGCAATACGAGGCGCGTTGATACCATCCGCAAACAAGGGCCCTATTAATCTGTAAAATGAACGTTAGTATTCTAAACTATGAATATAGCGTCCGCGTCAAACAAAACTTTTCCACGCGCCGATATCTTGATGGCTGTCAAAGTAGCATATAATGTCGAATAACCGGATCAGCAATTATTTTAGAACAGCGGACTTTTTTTATAGTAGTATTTAGTCGTTGTCTTAGAAACGATATAAAGAAAGTTAGTGTATATAATTTGATAGAAAATACCTTTGGAACGGCGCCATGGTGGCGCCCCACGTGGGGTGCCGCAGGTTGTTGCACAGCCCATCGAAGCGACGGTACTTCCCGGCTCGGCACTCCACGTGGGAGAACACTGGCGGGCACACCTCGCGGATGAGAGTCCGCGACGTGTCGATCAGTGGCAGGCCTTTTTCGATCTCCTCGTACGTCAACCCGTACCTAAAATATCAATATTGTCATCAACATTATCATCAACATTATCATCAACATTATCAGGCTGCCCCAGACTATTGCTTCATATACGATACCTAAGCTTCCCCTGAAGGGATTTTGCACGTAATCCCCAGGCGGAAGACGCGAATTCGGGATTTATCTAAAATCTGAATATTTATATTGGCACAACACTATTAACGTATCAAAGGATGAATTAAAAATACGACTCTTAAAATACGAAACTCTGTACAGTTGCGTTTAAATTAGTAAATCAATTACGAGTAGGTTTGGTAAACAATTTAATTAAGAAATTACAGTAACTAAATTTAGATTTTTTATCATAACAGATAGTTAATTAACTAAGTGATATTAGAAATGGCTGTAAAATTAATTGACATACGGTTTACACAGTCGAGGTGGTCTGGAATTAAGCAACGTAAGTATATCGAAATGCCAAGGATTGCAATAGTAACATATTGTTGCACAAACGGTTAATTACAATGATATTAGTGTCTACGTAACTTTATATGCGGAGCTGTGGTCAATATCCACAGATATTATGTAATGTTATGTATTAACTTCGTGATCAGATGAATCACTAAAGGTTATGATGCTATCCGAAAGTTAGTAATGCGTTGACTCAATTCTGATCTGATTTATTACACTGTAAGCGATTCATGTGAAAAAATCCAATTATCTTTATATAATGTCAGCAGGATGGACTAGTGTTTGGAGTACCTACTGGTCCAGTGTTTAGTGATACTAGCTGAATCGGAGATTGTGGGTTTGAGTCGTTTTGAAGACAATACAGGACAAATATTTGTGTAATAGGCTTGTTTGCTGTCTAGTTGTACAATTATTATTACAAGGATGTACTCGTACCTACTTAGCAATTTATATGTCCAGTTTACCAACTAACCGGACTTTAAGATCAGATGATCGTATCTGAGATGTTCTAATGTATTAAACTTATCATATTAATATGCTATAAAGCAATGATAAAATCGTGGAAGTAATAACGGTTTAATTATTATCGAAGCATGCGTGTAAAATTGATTCGTCATCCGTAAGTCCGAACGCATATTGTGATGTCACGTAACTTGTTCCATATTTAAACAACTTGTTTGTCTAATACATACATATATCATCATATGCAGGAACGTTGACTTGTCTATAGTACAATGTGACAATATCTGTAATGTCTCTATTCTCTTTCCGATAGGAAGCTTCTAATGCTACACTGTAGGTACCAACAAATCAGTAAGTTTACATTGAGAGATTTCTACAAGTAGGTACTTTTATATCGTGTAAGACAATCTTAATTATATTCAAAAGCATATCAGACTTTTGTTATCTAACCGAAAAATACTACTTACATTGTACGTACCCGACGTGTTCTATAATTAAGTTGCTTAAATTAAAGTTAATTATTACTAGGTTTTATACCGAAAACATTTCTATTTTAAGAACTAACTGTTAGTAAGCACATTAAGAGCTATAATAAATGTAATGTAAGCAAACAATTAGCATTTTGATGAATTCTCGCTTTCGCAATTCTCGCTTTCCTGTTGTTCCTCATCCTAACGAAGTTTAATGATTTTTTTTTCGATACGTGATCTGATCATCGAGGTCAAAGACAAGCGATATCTAGTTCAAGGTTTCTCGAAATTACGTTGTGAAATTATTAAATATCGCGTACCGTGTGTTGAGATTGTTGCAGCCTCGTCGTTAGTAATTTTTAAAGTAAAATTTAATAGCATCATATACTCCGCGTAAATGTATCGTAATAAAAGGTTTAGCAATTTTACAACGATTGACCCATTTGAGACTTTTATTACATTCCGGAAAACTCGTAATTACCTAACTCATAATTTTTACTTACAATTTTTAAATATATCCTTACAAATATGTACCTACAGCGGTGAGGTGAGGTTTTCGATTCCAAATTCAAACCTTCAAAAATGTTTTTTTTAAAAGTACAATTAGCGAAATATAACGTCTTACGATACAATAATTTTGCTCTCTGCCTAGAGCACTATAACACCACCCACATATTACAATGTAACGAATTTTTCACACGGGTTTTGAATTGCAGGAATAACCGCTAACCAGATCATATTACTCGTGCATGTGAAAGTGTCAGAGTTTTAATGTTGGGTCATATGATGCAATCGTCCTTTATACTCACGTAACTGGTGTCATTACCGCGTTACGATTTCGTCGTAAAATCTTAATGTCGTGTGTATCGACCTTAAAAAGTTGTTCGTGTGCCATGGCATTACTGAACTGACTGAACTATTTTTTTTTTCAATTTTATTCTTGGTATAATATTTTGAAATCTTGAATACGGTTATTATTATTATCATATCGTCATCCCTTACGCGGTAGGCAGAGGCCATCAATCTTCCTTTATCTTTATAAAAATGATGTACTTTTTTTACATTAATCACATTTACAAGCACGCTAGTTTAGGAGACATCGTTTTGTAGGAAAAACTTACAACTTTTTTAAATAAAACATTATTCAAATTACCTAACATCCTGATCCTGTCCTGCGGCTATCAAGTTATAGATACAATATTAATATTCTTGTGTTTCGCAAGACAAGCAGAACTTTTGAACAATATGCCACTGGCATGCACCTATCAGTTGCAGACCCAAATATGTCAATCAATCAAATGTGTTCATATATTTCGTATAC
>DWTO01003089.1:0-13020 GCA_018244755.1 Jemadia pseudognetus | reverse complement strand
ACTCCGAAACACTACTAGAAAATCTAAATTAGAAAAATTCTATAGTGTCCGACCCGGGAATCGAACCCAGGACCTCCAGATCGTCAGTCGAACTTACAACCAACACGACCAACGAGGCAGTCAGCAACATTATATGATACAAAATCAGTGACAATAGCCAGATAACAATCACAGACGGATTACGGTGAAAGGTTTGTGTTGTGGAGAAAACGTTAAAAAGAAAACGGTGAAGACGAATAGGAGAAGCGCGGACAGAATTCTGGCACCCAGTGTTTTTTACGTGTAGCTTAAGGGACTCGGCGTGATATGAATAAGCAACAAGAGTTTGTTTACCCGGGGGCGCGTCGGTGGTCTTGATGACGGAGGGGCGCGCGCGCAGCCGCATGTCCACGGGCGCGCGCTGCGGCGGCGCTGCGGACAACAGGTCATTAATAATAATAGTATTTTTCAACATTTCCACATATGGTGATCTAACCCCGAAGCAGACTAGAAAAGAGCCAATATTTTTTTAACAACCAGCTCGCGTTTGGCTGCTGTCCCACCTGGTGTAAAGCGTAATGCAGCCTACAATGTAGCACGCTTGCCTAGGACCTGCCTAGGTACTCTTGTCTTGAATAATGCCAGATTGTACGAATGGAAAAAATAAATGCCGGCAGGGAATTCCACTATTTTTATAAGATAATTAATCGGTTGACAATTTAGACATTTATAAAAATATCTATATTTCCTTTACATCCAGGCGTAGGGCAAACACTTGTGGCCACCACAAAAATATTCGAACCAGTTTCATTAACCACTGAACTAATGATACTATGAATTGAATTATAGGAAATTACTGCATCTAATTTCGATTGAACTCGTGAAGAAACTACGCCTTTTCACATTTCATACACGCACTACTCAGAAATATTGATACATATTCAATTTCCCACTGCCTATAGCGAAGCGAGCACGTGTAACGATGGTGGTCCAATATTCGAATATTGTTTATTCTCAAATATTTTATACACTACCAAAAAACTGAAGTTTTCCAGTAAATAGATGCTAAAACTCGCCTCGTGTATTCCCAAGGTCGTCGCAACATTATCAATTCTAATCGCTGTCTTATTTTTTACGGCGACCACTTTTTGAGGAGTTTACGCATAACCACATTACATATTGTATAAATTTCTGAAATTGAGAGTGATTTTTAACGAACTCTTGTAGAAAACTAGACTTCCTCGTTGGTGGTGGTAGTAGCAAACGCGACTGCCGAATGGGAGGTCCTGGGTTCAAATCCCGAGTGGGGGCACTTTAAATTTTTCTGATTCACATTTTTTAGTGGATCGAGGTCGGCAAATGTACCCGGTGTATGACAATAGGCTCACCACCTATTCCACGGAGGATCGGATACGTAATGGTGAAGAAACATGGGAATGTACTATATTCCTCTGCTTAACTCTTTGGGGATTACGGGCGTGAAGTTACGTTACGTTCCTTGTAGAAAACATGGTAATAATATTAAAAATCTTTAAATTTAATTTTATAATAATCACAGATTTTTAATTTACAATTTATACGAAAAAGTTAAAGGTTGCGATATAACATGATGTGTTCCAACAATTACCTACTACAAGTTAAAGTGAAATGCTAATATTTTGTTCCCTGCGTTCAATTATTTGAGATGGCAGAAACATAGACTTTTATGTGCTACCATATACATGTAATATATAATGTAACAATTCCGGTCCTCCAACATAAAAGTTGATAAAAGCTTACTCAGTATCGTTATCAAGTTTGATGCAGTTTGACATTGAAGTGAAATGTTTTATATACATAACTATACCGTTTTCGATTTACTATAATTATCCTGAACCAGACGCCTACCAGATAAAAGAAGTGTTAGCAGAGGGAGAACATTTTAGCTCCAAAACCGACGCCTGCTTAGCAATAAAACATATCATCCTTGTTCCGTGTCATGTTAAAGATTCTATAACGTTCACCAAATGTCAATGATGAAGATGGAAGCAGAAGGAGACTAATTTCTATCTCTCTCTCTCTCACCTGTCCCGTTAACGTGCAGCGCGGTGGAGTCGTCGGCGCCGTCGGACAGTTCGCCGTCGCTGTGAGGCTGCGCGCGCGCCGGCGCCGCCACGCTCCGCCGCTCGTTGAACGATTGCGACCGAAGCGCCATCTTGCCATTTTCTCTGTAACGTTTCACACTTTATTTTAACGAGTACCTACATCAATGTAAAATGCATTTGATATGTCTCCATTAAATATCCTATCGAGTAGAAATAAGTATAAGGCAATCAAATTAAGATATTTTTTAAATAATGTTCCTCGGGAATGAGATATTTTAGGATTGTTTCTTTTGAAAATTGCAATTGAATTTTGGTGAATGTATGTCTTACTTTTTTAACTTTGACTTCGTTTTTGTTGATGGTTAGTAAAAAATAAATTATAATTATAAAGATGTAACTTTGACTAAGTATCTTGCAATAGAATAACTAATAAATATTATGGGATCTATCAAAGAAAAAAATAGTATATACGTAGGTACATAGTTCCCGGGAAATTGTAAAATGTGTAAAAAGATAAAACATAAAAAAAATGTTAACATAATATGATGTATAAAGCCAAAGACCCATACCACTACTATTCTGTTGATCGCCTACATAAGGAAGGATTATAGGTTAATTTCAATAATTAAACATCCTGTATAATTATTGAAATTAACCTAAAATCTTTTAGCCCACATTTAACATTCGCTGTTGGAAATTATTGAAGGCATCTGTTTTGATTTAATATTCGTAACCTAACAACAACTACTACAAATTACTCGTAGATATATCTCATTGTTGTATGCACACTATTTTTTTGTATGTTTTATACAGTCTATTCAATGTAAACAACGGGGGGCTGTATCGCGTAAAGACATTTGGTCAAGGCAACCAAAGTACATATGTATTATGAATCTCACTATCGACTTACTTGGGTCTGTATTCCGGCAGACGCGTTGACCGTCTCTCCCTACGCCACTTGCCCGTCAGCTCCTTCAGTTGCGGAGCGCGAGGCGCCTCGGGGGACAGCGTACGGTCACCTTCCGACTCGCCACTAGACGCCGTGCTTGGCGTCTCTGAAAACAAAACATACAGAAGATGTCAATAAACAACAAATATGAAGTACCTACCTATTTCCGTATTATTAGAATAAACAGTTACTGATTTTAATACAACTTTCAATGATTTCATTTGTGCCAGCGGTAGAATAAACAAGAGATTCGATTGAATTTACTTTTAGAATTATTATAATGATAATTATAATTTATTTTATTTTTATAATTATTGTAATTGCTATAATGGTGATAAATTAAATTATATAGTTACTTGTATTTAATTTCATTATGTAGACAATAGATACTTTAATATATAATATCAAGGACTTTAAAGAAGTATATTTCATATATTTTGAAAATTTTTAAAGTCATCTAAATATAATGTTTTGGGAACAATTTCGCGTAACATGTGCCAAATAATGAACACTACAAACGCTAATTAATCCAAAATACGTAAGTTATAAGATATAAAACAAATAAATATTTTTAAACGTAACATCACGCCTATATCTTGGGAAGAGGTAGGCAGAGGAGTGTAGTACACTCCCACGTTTGACCGGTCACGTTTGCATCCCACTATACAATAAATGTTGAGCCTATTGGCGTATACCGGGCACATATAGTATTACAAGGAAAAAGTCAATTCAATAAACAATTTCCTTTACACCAACATAACGTAATCACACAGATATGCATTTACCTACCAATTGCAAAATATATAAACAGCTTAATAAAATTAAAATGTTATTTCTATGAAAAGGTATAATATACCTATTTAGAAAAGTCGAGTGAATTATATTTTGGGCAATGTTTTGAATTACAGATTAAATAGAATGTGAATGTACAAAATATTTGCATATATTTTTAACATTAAGGAAATCATGAAACGCAATGAATATCGCAATAGATTTACCACAGACTTGATAGCGGAACCAACCTTTTTGAGGCGATGCTATCCACGGCTGCCAAAGAGGCACATTAAACTTGGGTGACTGGGGAGGATCCATTGGAAGAAGATGCAGATTCTCTAGTGAAGTCCTCGCTAACAGTAGTAAGTAACGCGGAAGTTCCATCATCACGGCACTGACGCACAGAATCTCTAAGCACTTAGACGTGAGCAGAGTTAAAACAATCCCATTCTTCAGAATAAACACCTCGAAATGCTATCAAAATCTATAACCGGGAACGGTCAATGAACAAAATGAAACTTTCCCGTGAAAACCCAACACTATCCATCTTTTAGCAAAATGGTAGGAGATACACGACGCATTGGCATCCCGGCACAGGTAACACTGAAGGTCGACTGAATAAAAAACGAACTGGAAGAGATTACATTGGAATAAATAAATGAGATGAACAAAAAATAAGCCGAAAGGAAAAAGAGCATCACAGTACATCCACGCGGCCGGACGTTGCGGCGCTTCCTTCGAGCCTCGGACGCACAGGATGTTTCACAAATGATTCTTGGCAAATTCGACAAAAATACTATGATACAAATAATTTTCCACCTGATGACTACATAAAATTGGAATAACAATAAATGTGCAAAAAATCCATTTCATCTTTAGTTATCTTATAGAAAACAATGGCAGGGAGATTACCTTTTGTCAGCGGATAGGGGAACGTTGATATAATTTTATTCTTAAATGCCATTGAACGTAACAGTAAACAATGTCATTCGATAATTACCTATGCTAAGTATACCGACACGGAAACTATTTTATTATAATAAATTAACAATAATATAGAAGCGTACACTGACAAAAACGGTGAACAATACCCAATCAAAGAGTTGTGATTACAGTAGTAACGACGTGTTGAATATTAAAGAACGATCATGCCATCACAATGTGTCCATTCGTGTTACTGAAGCATTGTCTTTGTCTTATACTTGGAAATTCGCTGATAATGACAGCTCGATCGTCTTTTGACCTCATTTTTGGCACACAATGAAAACTGATGACCTATCCACATTTTAAAGTCCGTCAATTCGTGCACGTTGGTAAATTTCTCCTACGTATTTTCGACAGTTGCTTTCTGCCAACATCAGGATCGTGTTGTTTAAGTTAACATGTACATTGTTCATCATGAAAATGATATATGTAACCTTAACCAAATACATACGTATTAAGTAATTCAATACCTTAGTAGCACGAGGTTGGTGTGTTGTCTGCTTTCGTGTTTCGCTTTTTGTGCGAGGTCGTTGATTTCCCAAAGTACAAAGCATATTACATTAGTCATGAGATGTTTACGAGCACATAATGTGTTGAATTCTATTGAAGTATATCGTCAACTGACGGGTCATGTTACCTTTATATATCATTTAAATATATCTTAACATGCACTTGTTATATTTTGAAACAATAACTTGTCTTAAATATGATTTTACGATTGCGTCGAGTGACAGTTTCGTATACCCCGCCCTTTTTCTTTTACAAGCTTTTTCTTTTACTTTTAAAAGCTAACTACCACAAAGTTGTCTCGTAGAAATCTACCATATCGCGATAAGACATATTCCCCTTACCCTATTTCATTGTTATGTTATGTGCAATGCGTTATTAACAATATTTTATTATGGTGTATGGCGTTAATAGTTTATAATATAAAACAGAAATTAATAAGTGATTTACTACTTACACTTTAAGTACAGTTATATTACGAAGTATGGACTTATTAACAATGTAAATAAAAAGTTTAATAACAATGAATTATAATTAACTTTCTATCGATTTTCCAAATATATTTTTATGTGAACATGACTTTAGTAGACTTTGTAACATAATTTTTTTCCAGTTCCAATTCTTTTTTAAAAGGGCACTAGTGCAATAGTTATTACCTTAATTCCCAGGGAGAAATCGACAACAACCTGTATATGTATATATCAACCTGTTCGGTCCATTCATGAAAGTGCGTGAGCGCAGGGCGCGGGGATTAATGAACCCTCCTCACTCTTCACCCTTCCTTCACCTTTACAACCTCAGTGGTCACACAATCAAAACAATATTTATCCCTACAGTTGCATTCTAAAGGTTCCTATTGCCTTGCATCGTACGAACTCATTTCTAATACAGCGCCAGTGACATAAATTGAATTCTGTGGCCTGAGACGCAAAGTTGAAATTTATATGGGAGCAGGTACGACTGATTGGCTTTAAAATTACGGTGGTTGTATCCTTGGAAGGTTGTGTTTTATTTTGGTTCGGCAAGAAGCGAGGGGGCGACGGGGCGAGGGGTGAGCTGTGAGAAGTTGCCGCGCTCTGGAGCACCGCGTAGGCATTAGCTTTTTTATTGTCTAATAGATCGGAGGCAAAGGTTCGCCGACAGGTAGACAAGCCCTGGCGCCGCTAGTTTAATTACAGTCTGGGACGCTTAAATATAATAATAATCGAAAAGTTTAAACTCCTTACATCGTTAATTAAAATTCGAGAATTGCCGTTCTACTAAAACACCAAAATCTAATCTGATGATATTTACAGATATCAATTTTCCCATCCTATTATTATAATTATTACTTCAATACTGAAAATTCACTAGGCAATTCCAAAAAGTTATAATAGATATTAATAACATGACAAAATTCAAATACCTATACGTAGACATAAAAATCAAAAAGATGCGTCTCGAGTAGACTCGACAACGAAGCCACACCACAGCTAGTACGGCGAGAATCTTATCTACGTATCTATTTCTTAAGTTTTTCTACCGAGAGCTCGGTGGTGTATAATTAACACTCATGTTCTTATTGTACTCCATCGTTTATTTGTGGTGGCGGCCATTCAAGCGGATCGCTAGGGTTACTGTCTCTGCTACCTGTATCGTAATCGTTTCAACTGTCAAATAAATATTGACTGCGGCCGTAGCGGCATCTGTGTGCCCACGGCGGGAATCAGCTCGTGAGTGAGAATTAATGCCTCTTTTTATTTACCAATCCTATACGTGATTGTATTGCCATAAAAATATTTATCAGTGGACGTAGGTGACGAGGTGTAAGACGGTAGCCACGTTTATGTCGGAAGACGAAGATGGCGCGGGGTGGAGGGAGGGGAGGTGTTATTGGTAACGTTTATTTAAGTTTTGTTAAATCAGGTTTATCACGGAAAACAGAATTATTTAGAACTCAGAAACTTTGATTCAGTAAGCTCAGCTAACAAATAAAATGAATAATATTTATTAGGGAAGAATCAGTTAATAGATAAATAGATATGGTAGCAATGGTAAGCAAGAAATAATAGTTTATATAATAGAAGCAATTAGATACTGGTTGACGAAGGGATCAGAGATCTCTTAAACCAGTATAAAGAAACTGATAAATATTTGGCACATGTTGCTCTTTGTCTATTTCGTATTCGACCAGGCATAATAATATTGAAAAACAGGAAAAAACGAAGCTTCTCGTGTAAATAATTTGAGCAAAAAGATTCAATTTTATTTGTGGAAAGGATGTGTAATTCAGTAGGTACGCATGCGTACCGGCCCCGGGGCGCGTATCCGGCCCCTATCTCCGCGAGCGTCTCAGGGGATGATTACAAGCACGCATATCGATTATCTAAACGGCGTGGCGATTCGCGTGTGTATATACCTACTTACGAGTCGAAACATAGGCTATATTAATTATATTAACCTTGTGTTATTAAAACCACTATTTTCTATAACAGCCTAATTTTAACAGTCACCCCTATTAGTAGATACGAGTACGGATACAACTTTCTATAGTAATTGCTATTTTGTGCTGTTTTCTCATATTGACTACATTACAAACAATATATAATATTAATATACTGAACTGGAAAAACTATAAGATTCTAGAACATGCGAACAAGTTCACCAGTGGCGGACTAGTCAGATCTATTTCCGCCGTAACGCCGGCACTGGAGGGCCTAGATAAGGATTTGGAGCATGTCTGATAGCATAGCTAACTAAATAATATGTATTGTATACGCTAATATGTTGTTGCCTTCTATCTACGCCACAAAATAACAGTATTACGTCAACGCGGGAACCACGCCGTGGTATATTTTGCGCATGCGCGGCCGTCCCGCCCGGCGCGGCGTCGCGTTATTTTATTAGACGCCTGTCGATTATTTTCTCAAAATGGCGGCCCTTGGTTGATAATATAGTAAGCATTTATTTTAAGGGGTTTTTGTTTAGACCCCTTTTTGAACAGAGATTATAAGCATTATTATTTTTACGTGAAAATAGGGACAGAGTCGTGATTTATTGGGCCTAAATTTAGAATAATCCAGCCTATCATTTAAATAATCCAATAGTCAAATGAATAACTACTTATTTATAAATTGATGTTTTGTATTTGAACCGTTACACTACATTTCCGGTTAGTGACAAATAAATGTCCTGAAAGTCCTGAAAAGTGTTTATCTCTCAACGAGAACGTCACTAGTCTATCAAGTCAACAAATACTTTATATTTTAGCAGATATGAATACATAGTAGGTGGTAATGTATTTAAATTTAAGTCGGTTCGCGTGAAGCCGGTAGCTGGGACCCACGTCCGTGGCTGCGGGCTGCAGTCAGTTATCGTACATTTCGTGTCAGTAACAATATTGCGTATTGATATACGAATTATTGTATCGACTACCGCAGAGCCGGCGGGCGTTTTTAGCAGCATGGAAATATATGTGGATGCTGATTACGGATGCAGAATTACTAATAATTCCGGGAGAACAATTCGATATCCAATTGATAACCGACTTCCAGCCAAAATGAAAAAAAATTAACACCATCTTTTGTTCCGAAAACGACTAGAAGTAGGTATCGATAAGACATTAATTAATTAGACTTATTTGAAATAATTTCCTGCAATTTTATATTAATACAAACGTAGAAATGTGCTTACAAAATATTTTCAAAGCGCTCCTAACTGTTACTGGTTATAACTGGATTAAAAAAATATACTTGGAATATCTTGCATGCATTTAGGATACTAACATACTAGGTACTTGTACCGCCTCGTAGAGTATTGCGGATAGCCTAATAAACGATTAAAAAAAAAGTCTTGTTCATGTTTAGAGATCAAAACAGGGGCCAGATTTTTTGCAACATGCAGCAAATGATCGATAATTATTTTACGTATAGGATGCTATACGTTAGCTACCATTATGCGCTGTATTTTGTTTACATAAGCACAGCAGCAGCAGAGCGCTGGTCGCGGAAGGCGGATGCTCGCAGCGAAAGTGCGGGAAGCGACGGGGGATTCCGCATTCCGTATCTATTGCGGTTTAATGGAACAACGTTCACACATTATACAACTATTCTAATGTCATATACATACATATTACATATGTCATATAAACCAGGGATATTTGTCTGCTAGCCCGTTAGCAATAATTTTTTAACTCTTGTATTTTATTTTTGGGGTTAAGTGGGATATGTGGATGTGTTATCGAGTTAAAACACTTCGGTTCCTTTTATCTGCGCTAACGGGACTGATACATTTTAATTCAATTAGTTATATGGTTCCATTTAATTATAATATTTCCTCTACAAATACAAATTCTTAACAACTAGTTAAGAATTCACCGCAGATCAAAAAGCTTTAATGTACTTATTTATCTTTACTTTTAGTACTTATTTATCACTTGCTTTATTTTTCACTACATTTGAATGAGGACATAAAAAAATAATATTATAAAAATGACAAAAGAAGTTACCACTAAATGTCCTGTGTTCAAATTTATCGTAATTGTAAACAATTTTGAGACGCAGCGCCATCTAGGGATTTGAGCATTCATCAATGCACATGAGCGCCATCTAAAATAAGCATAAAATATTTAGTACAAAAATAATCCAGTAGGTGGCACATACTACTTTCATTATAATGATAAACAATGTAACCTATTAGCATTTCATAAAGACTAATAAATTATTTTATTTAAATTATTAATTAAATACATAAGACGTTAATTACGTTTTATTTTGAAATTTCATTATCGACTAACAAGTAAACGTTTTAAGGTACATTGTGTTTTTGTTTTACTAACAAAACTATCCTGTAGGTTTATTGCCATTGTGTAAAATGTACATTATCAGGTATAAAATAGAATCTTATGGAAATGAATTGCTCAAAATTAACACAATGTATCTAGACATGCAATTGCAAGTCAGTAAAAACGATTGCGTCAGAAGATCAGAATGTGTGACGTAAAAGAAGACTGGCAATGTTCGCTTCTTAAGGCACACGCTTTTACATAAGAATTTAAGCTGTAACGCATACTATGTATCCATCCTGTAAAAGTTGTTAACTAAATAAAAAATTGCAAACGTGCAATTAATATCAAACATTGTTATTATTTATTATAAATAAACACATTTTAATGATGAAAATAAATGAAATAAGTAGGTACTTCACGTATCAACCCGAATTCATATGCCCAGTGTGGGGACTGTGGGCAAAATCCGCCAAATGCCGCCAAAAAGGCATATAGGTCCAATAAGTCCAGCAACAGAATATAGGTATGTTATTAATAATATACAAGTTATTTTGTTTCTAATCGTAATATCGAACAGTACATAGTTAATGAGTACCAGTCAAGCAAGAGTAAGCAGGGCTTCAAAAGACAACGTTTTAAAGTTATATTTAGTTTATTACTCCGACCTTTTCGTCGTTACGCTATTGGACACAGAACTCTTCTCGGAATGAGAACCATAAGGCCATAGCTTATAATAAAAACGCAAACTAAAACATGTTTCAATGAACCTTAGTGTGAGAGATATGAGTTAGTCTGTGATATATAATATACAGCTCTAAAATATAGGTATATTACATAAATATGAATGTAATGAGATAATGTAATAAAACTGTGAATATCACACGGATTAATTCATTTTTTGCTCATTACAAGTACCCGTAACGTCTCGTTGGCGGTTTGTTTCCTTGTCTGCATCTAAATTAATAACAACTTCGGTATGTGTGACGTTAGTAGGCCGGGTATTTGGCTCATGCCGATTATGTATCGAATGTGGCAATGTCATTACTGTGGTATTCTTGTGCGGCGATAGCAATGCCGATTTTGACTTATATTAGAGAACACTACGAAGTTATATACATACATACAAATAACGACAAATTTTACATTGTGTAGATGTGTGTATCGAAGTCGAATTTCAAATTTAGAATCAGTTGTATCGATTTGAGTCGTGGAACGCTGTAGTGTACTTTGATTACGAGATGGAAGGATGGTTGAGAACATTAAACAACAGACGTATAGAAGTCATATATACGACTGAAGTCAGTGGCAAATATGTTGCTACTTGCTACCCTTGTAGATGTAAGCAGTGCGTACCTACGTCTCGGCTGTCATACAATCCGCGTTCAAGACCTTCCAAAAATATTAGTAAATAAAATAACATGAGAGGCGAAAAATAGATTAATGGTGATCCGTTGAATAAAATTTTAACGTGTACAAAATAATAATATCTTGAAAATAAGCACATATACTAACCGCTCCCTACCTATGTAGAGTCTGTGATATGGTGACCAGACAGCTGATAAACTACATATATGAATCCATAAATACAAACATAAGTAGATAATGTTATACCAAGATACAGAACGAACGCATTTGCCCATTAAACAAATATTTGTCATCGAGTGGAATCGGATGCACAACACCCGGCACGGCAGTCAAGCTCAATACAAAAATGAAGGAAATTCGTGCACTCTACGTAAAATATGTACAATCTTAAATATAAATACTATAAAAATATACGGAAACAGAAACGTGACTAATTAGTCGACATCTGGGACACAAGTTGACTTAGAATATGATGGTACAGAAGTTGTACTGCAATATGTGAGAAACTAGATATATGTACTTAGATTATACCTGCCAAAGCATAATAGAGACCATGAAAAACACTGCAAGCATAGGAGAAGATGCTCACAATATGTTGCGTCTCCATTTATCTAGTGTTCTTCATCAACCCTCTTACTCGTCCGTTACATTTGAGCCTCTTCTCAGAATGAGTAGCGATTCGGTCAGGGTGCGCCACGTTGGCCCTGTACAAGTTAGTATATTTATGCGCCGAAAAGAACATAAATAATTTCAAAATGTACAGGTTCATCTTGATTTATAGACATTAAATAAAATATTACTGCACTCCTCTGCCCACCTCTTCGGGGGTAACAGGCGTGATGTTACATTTTAAATAAAATATTTACATAATTCTCAGTCATAGGTCAAGTAACTATGCTACAATATCGCCCACGACAAGTTTTGTAGCGATTCAGTCAGTAACATGTTTCGATATCGATTATGGGGAAAAACCCCTCAGAGGAGGGCTACGTCCAGCCTTCTAGCCTTGGACACCCCGATGTTTACGGTTCGATATCTAGCTATATTTTGCCATATTTGTTCTCATACACGCACATACATACTTCTCTCCCGAGGTGGGCGTAAGTAGCTGCGACACAGTTTTTACTACTGCAGCTGCTTACGAACATATAAACTTGTCGACTTATTTTAATGTGTGTTCAATAAAATCTTTGAAATCTATGAATTTACTTTGAAGACGGAGTGAAATACCTACATATTACAGCTACGTGCGTGATCACTTGAGCGCTACTATAGAAAATATACTGTAATATATCATCACATGTCTTGCTATAATATATATTATAGCGCCGTCTGTGAAAACTTTAATATTGTTCGTGTCGTAACACAGATTCGTCCTAATGTTTATATTTTAAATTCTAAACAGCTGAATTACTTTCAGTCACGTAACGTATTGACGTACCCTATCTCCCAACGTCTGTCTGGTTTATCTCAGCGTTATTTATCTAAGTAAGCAACGAAATCACTTAAATATGTCTTGTAATGTGTGCCAATAACAACATACATATCATCACGCCGGGTCCCTTGCGGGGTAGGCAGAGAGCACCGAGTGC
The DNA here is from genome assembly GCA_018244755.1 of Jemadia pseudognetus. Lineage (NCBI taxonomy): Eukaryota > Metazoa > Arthropoda > Insecta > Lepidoptera > Hesperiidae > Jemadia > Jemadia pseudognetus. The sequence continues at coordinate 21 of DWTO01003089.1, read as the reverse complement.
CAAATAGCTCTATCCTTACAG